>OZ010574.1:142418755-142433755 GCA_963932145.1 Acanthosepion lycidas
TACTCAACGATACCGACACATACGAAAATATAACTGAAGGAAACTAACTACCTAAACACAAAAAGGAAGTCGAGAAACTAATTAATAATTAAAACAAATCGTGGTATACTTCATTGATTATCAGATTACCTAGGAATTACAACCAAAATTTTAAAATTCCTTAAAGTTCTACAAATCTGGTATCCAAATATGCCCCAATATTTCAGCAACAGTTAGCGCACCCCATAATCTGGCGAAAGCTATAAAAACATTCTAACCCCTTCTCCACGAAACAGTCAGTTCATCTCAGATAAAGAACTCAACCAGGCAAGTTGAGAAATTAAGGGAAATGAACATAACATTTATAAATGTGTCCACTTTTACATACCTGGTAGCGCTGGCATATTGTGTTAAAAAAACAAACTCTAAAATCAATCAATCAATCAATCAATCAATCAATCAATCTATCTATCTATCTATCTATCTATCTATCTATCTATCTATCTATCTATCTCCCACTTTCAATGTCGAAATTGCTAAGCTGTGAGTTTCTAAGTTTTTTTTAATTTTAGATATAAACTATAATCACCAAAAATTTAAATCCAGCGTCAATCGCCATCTTCTGAATCCTGTTTATCTTTTATTCTTTCCTCAAACCACCCTATACTCAAGCTTTTCTCTCACTTTCAGTCTTTATAACCACCTGCATACTAGTGGCTTTCCTGTCTTGCTTGGGGTGAAATGATAAAAAAACAACCTTTTGGTTAGTCATTTTCCAATAACAAAATAATACCCCGATCTCCGTGATCAAACATTATTAATTAGTCTGTGCCCCATTTATATTATGCATAATATTTTATCTCACGTGGGGGATCTTGTAAATAGTTCTGCCTTATCCGTGAATCATTTTTAGTGGTGGACACTGCAATCTTTTTCTGTGTTTGAATCATGATTTTTATTTTTTGGTCTAATAGTATCTTTGCAAAATTTGACCCTGCCTACTTTCTTCACAGGAACCGTGTCTATAATTATTTACCACATTTCGGGAAACTGAGATCGTCCCGAATATGTATTGACAGAAGCTTTGTTATCAAATACTGACAGTCAAAATTCAAATAAAAATGTTGAAAGTCACGCTATCATTAACGGTTCAATATACATTGTAAAGAATTTTTTTTTGTGGTCATACACAAACCTTTTCGTTATTTTTATGCATTAGACAGATTCAGTAATATTTAATTTGACTGGTACTAGCAGATACAGATAGAATATGTCTTCAGCAGATATGCAAAAATAGAAAAGGATGTAAAACAAGTATGTGTCTTCTTAGCGGACTATCAACCTATATTGGCGAGGTGATTCTTAGAAAATTAGTAGTCCTACCAAGATTCATTATTAGCAGTCACAATATTTAAAAGGAAAATTTCCTTAGAATCAAAGAAATGACTACTGGCGTGTAACGTAATATTACTGAATGGTGGACAATCTCTTCCAAGATGAAAAAGAGACTTGAATCAACAATAAATGTTGTTTTTCAGAAGGATGTATAGAATACCATGAACCGAAAATGTGAGCAAAGAGGAAGAATTAGGGAAATGCGAAACAAAAAGGTCAATTATACTTACCATCAGAAAGAGACACATGAGATTTCAAGGAGACATAATGAGAAAAGAATCTTTGAGAATTTGATACTCACAAGATGGATTGAAAATCAGAATGTCAGAGGGAAACAAGGCCTAACATACCTAGCCAGCTTGTTTAAAGGGATGGTGGGACATGTTTCGAGAGAGATAACAAAAATACAAAGTTTATTAAGCGATACAAAGGTCAAGACATTGTGAGGGCGTACTTAAAATTTTTGTAGGATGTCGGCCCATAGAAAAATGATATTGAAAATGGCTCTTCTCTTCGTAAAATGAGTGAAAATCTTTCATGAACAATTTTTGTTGTTTAGCATTGATTAGATATTACACATTGATTTTTAAATAATTTTAGTGGGGTGGTCCTGTTATAAATTCTGTGTAAAATCTGACCCTGATATCTTAAAAAGTTATCCGTATTTTGATTTTATTTATAAATGCCAAGTTTAGAACTGTGCTTACTTCATTGATAACTGCGTACTTTTCATGATTTTCTTTTTCTCAAATATATTACAACTTGAGAAAAGGAAATCATGAAAAGGACGCAGTTATCAATGACGGAGGCACAGTTTATCAATGACGTAGACACAATTGATGTTTGTCGTTGAAAACAAAATACTGATAATGTTTTTAGAAAAAGTTTGGTTACTTGCTGCATTTATGGAAACATAAAACACTATCCTCGTCCCGGCATTCGAACAAGCGGCCAATGAACATATCGCATTACATTTGAATTCTAAATCTTGTTGATATTTACGGCAAACTTGTGTAGAGCGTGCTTTCATGCTCATAAGTTAATACGATAAAAGAAAACGTCACGCCGAGAAAAAAAAACAAAAAACGAACACTGTTTTCCATATTGCATTTAGATGCTTTATTCTTGGCTTAACCAGTTCGTCCCAGTAGTAGGTAGATGATACATGGGACTACTTCTGCAATGTCAGCTCTTCCCTCTAACAATTCCTTGTTCATATACTCATACCAACGGTAAAAGGAAATGCGGTCTCTGATCATGAATATTGATACAGACCAGCTCACAGTTTTAACCCATTTGCAGTTTGCTTGCCAACTGACCTCGAAAATCCCTTTCCTTCCCATTGTCCTTCAGTAAAATCAGATGCCGCTTAAAAGACCAAATATAAAAAAAGGAATCATGCCCTGGCCTATCAAAAGGAAACAACTGAGACTATGAGGACTCCACCTCTTCTTTTAAATTTACGTGGGTATCCATAATATCAGGAAAATCACTCCCGATAAAATTATGAAGAAAATTTAATATCTTTCGAATTTTACTAATATCCTCGCTTGAGAAAATTTGAAAAAAAATAATATTTTACAAAAATTTAAGTAATGCGGGCGATTCTATGTATGTAACTGTTTTTTTGTCTGAAGATTTTCTTTCGTTAAACAATATGCGTCATTATGCTCTTCCCCCTTTTGTCCTTCATTAGCCCATATTTTTACTGCTAAACTAACTAAATGCCACCGTCAGTTTTATTCTAATAGTTTATTTTCTAGAATTTCTCCCCTCTGGAACTCACTTCTTATTTGTTGGTTTCTTGTCACTTACAATCTTAAAAATTAAATAAATGCAACTTCCTAAATCCATTACTCCCGTTATTGTCCTTTTCCTCACTTCTTACTAAAGTCTTCTCATTCACTTTCAATTTTTGCGGAATGTATTCATAATACGTAGTAAGAACGTTTACTAAAATAAAATTAAATCATTTCAACTTGCAACACACTGTTTAAGTTGTGTACAGATCATAGGCACATTTATCACATTAGGAGCAGCAAATCGCCTATGCATGTGGCAGGTCATTGACGTTGGAAATCTATGACTTTTAAAACAAAGAAATATCAGCCAAACAGCTGATTTTAGTAAGCCCTTGACTTATATTAGTGGCATCGTTTACACACATTACGTAATATTTTAATTTGCGCAGGCATTCATAGTAATTCGAATCCTCACGTGTATAATTTGCCAACTCAGTAAATACTTATAAATTTCTAATCCTGAGGCAGAAACGACAAAACTGTGGAGAAAATGAGCAAAAAAAAAAAAAAAAAAAAAAACGGAGGAAAAAGGATTTAGTAAGCAATGATTTTAAAACACGTTTTAAAATATTACTTGAAAGAAATAAAAGACATTTCGGGCTATATTTATATGTATATCTGTAATAGTATATTTACGCTTATGAAGTGTTTATTTCATTTATCTATTAAATACATTTCTTTGTTTGTTACTATTTTCATGTACCAATAAATATCCATTTCTCCGTATAACTCAGTGACACATGAGTATCATCTATATAGCTATATAGATAGATAGATAGATAGATAGATAGATAGATAGATAGATGGAATGATTTATGGATTTTCGTTTAAATTCAATTTTTTTCGCTTCTTTTATTCTTACATATCTATCTGGAATGCCTATTACATAATTCCCAATGAAATATTTATCTATTTATCTAACTGCTGATGTGTTAATGATTATCGATGAAAAAACCTATGAAGCTTTGGGTAACGATGGTGAAGATCGTGCTATTGGTTTTAATATCTTGAAATAATTTAACAGGGTTCCGCATAGTGATCTTCTTCACCACGAGTTGCATCCATTTTGCGGCCTTCATTCCACGAAAAGTCTTTGCTTGTCCTTTTCATTTGATATACCTGACCTTTCCCAATTGGATGAAGCAGAGCTGTGATAAATTTGCTACGCAAGGACAAGAAAGGTGGGGATGGGATAAGTAATTTATAGTCTTTGATGATGCTAAATACAACATTGAAGATTTTAGCCAAGGTCTTGGGGGGATATATATTGCAGACAGGATACCCGTTTTTTTTTTTTTTAACTCGCGATCATGAATATATTCTTTCTAAGTGGTATGTCCTGTATTCAGCATGTTTTGATGGACGCTCGAGATGTTATTCCTGGCTTGTGAGCAAGGTTTTGAAAGGGGCAAGTGCTCTTGTCTTCGCAGATCCAAGGGGCAGGCTGTGCGTGCTGTATGTTACCATCTCATTGGGGTTAAATGCAGTTAAATACCGAGTTGAAGTTTTTATCCAAGATCTTAGCCAGCCCTTTGCAGGCTCTGCTCTCTAGTCTGACTGGCACCGAACAGACATTTACTCTGAAAGTTCAATTTTCATATGGTACGCTTGGTCATCGAGCAAGTCGACGGTGAAACCGCGCTGATCAATTTAGATGAGTTTTTAAAGCATTTGATAGGGCTGACTTGCCGATTGCTGGAGGCTATTCTTACGGTCGCAGGTTTTGGACCGTACTTTCGCGCCTGGCTGATGAAGGTACGATTTTTGTGTCGGTCAGAGCCGACATTAACGAATTTGGTAAAGAAAACAAAATGTACGATACAATGACAGAGGCAAAGATCAACTGCGATGTCTGTTGGCATACAGTAAGGCACGGAAAAAAAAACAGTTACTTTCCCGGTCCTTTCCTCAAGAAAAACGTGCCGATCAAGATACTCAGTATCTGGTTCGGTCCTGATTTCCTCTTGTAAATGAATTGGTCGCATGTACTGAAGAATGCCAAAGTCGCAGTTCGTTTGTGATCGCGAAAGAAATTTCTTTAAGGTGTGGGGAAAGTATGTCCGTCGCACATCAACCAGATTCTTCTTTACCGATGCTCCCTGCTTCAACTCATGTGTAACATACTAAGGCTCCCAAGATATGTCAGGAGATCTGTTACCTGGCCCCTTCTGAAGGTGGTCTGATATACCTAGCGTCGCGATTCGTCAATATACGCTTCGCATCGAGTTCTTAGATCGAATGTGTTAGCACATCGGATGATGAAGGCGAATTCTGGAAGGAAGACGCCCTTAACAACTTCCCATCCCTGTTTGGCGGGCTTGGAAAATTCTCCAAACTGCGTTCCCACCCGTGAGCCGACGGAAAATCTAGTTCACACCTTCCACTACAGAGTCGTAGTCCCCTTATGCAGGTTTCATGAAGATATCACGGTACGCATGCTGCGGGGAATGTTCTTTGTCTTCGAGCCCAGTTTTGTTTGCTGCAATATGGTACTGCTGTTGGCTAAGCATGAGCGTTATGTGTTCTTTTGCTTGCTAGACGTCATGAGAGTCGTGATATTGACAACGCAACAGAAGTAATTCTATAGGGGGCGAGTAGTTTAACTCTTCCTAACTGATCATCTACTTCATGCATCAGATAAAATCCAAGATTATGACGGAAAGGCGAAAACTCCCTCCATCAGAATTTGGCAAAAGTTTGGGGAGTCTTGTGCGTCTGTATCGGGTAAAAGGAGTTGGATTTAGAGTGGCATTTTCATACCTGTTAGGCATCTCTATTGGTCAGGAAAGCCCGCCCGTAATAGGGTAGCCGTGGTTTATTTTTACTTTCAAGTTAACTTAGGGTATATATGCTCATTGGCCCTATTTTATTTCTGTCCCAACTCCTTCTCCTCTCCTCATTGACGTAACCAGAAATGTCAGTTCTCCGGTGAATGCGGGTTACCTTTCGTCATTTCGAATTTACCTTTCGTATATGATTGTTGCGTTTGAATGAGAGTGTAATCGAGTGAGTGCTTGAATTATTTAAATCCCGCATGAATTTCGTCCACTTAACTGATCCTTCTGCCACAATTAAGGAGACCGACTTGGAATGGCATTTTGATACTGGTTAGGCATCAGGATATTGGGAAAAGGGTTCAACATTAGTAACACCGCCCAATATATGGTAGTTTAGGTTTATTGTATTCTTAGTTTCTTCCCTCAAGTTAACTCGAAGATGTATGCTCATTGGCATTTTTATTTCTTCCAGAGACATTCTTTACTTTAATTCTACCTCCGCATTTGCGTGACAGAGTTATCAGTTCTCTGCTAGATGCGGGACACGGTTTGTTTTCTGAGTGTGCATTTCATATTGTTTTTTGATTGCATGAGTGTATGTTTGAGTGAGTGTTTGAGTAGTGTTTGGTCGAAAGATTGTTTTTAATTACCTAGTCCCGCATTAAACTCGCTCAGTTAACTGATATTTCTGCCACGATTAATGATTCTGTTTTTTTATCACTAACATTATTTTGTTTAGTTTCTTGTATATAAAATTGTAATCATTATAAATATACACTAGGGTTTCATTTTTAAATGTTGTTATTTTTATCCTCATTGCTGAGACAAATTGTACATATGGGAACAAGTGAAGACTTCAGACAGACTTTGAGGTATTATGGTGGCTGTAATAAGAATTGTAAGTAATGATGTGTGTTTTGACGCAAGGAATAACTGTGGTATGTTTGGGTCAGTAATCGTGACTGGCAAAGTTTAACACGAGACAGATTGAAGATCAGTCTTCTCCTATCCCACCTATTGGCCTAGTGCCATATTTTTGAATTTTTCAAAATATATATTACCTTCGTCTATGATACCGAGACTGCATGAATTTAAGCGCAATACTAGATTAGCGGCAAGGTCTTATCATTTTACAGTGGCTTAATAGCTAGATATAATCGTATATTCTATGATAACAGTTCCTTCTATTGCTCTTCTTTGTGGAATTCTCTACAGGCATCTTGATTCCCAGTCAACTTTGACCGTAAAAAATTAAATGCCATATTATTCGCTATTTCCTGTCTTCTTAATTCTTACTCTTTTATCATCCTCTCGCATTAATAGTAGTTTTTCCCATATTCTCCAAGCGTGTGAGGATGAAATGATAAAAAAATATCTAATCGCCTGCTGATATTTATAATTTTCAGTCAATTCCTATCTCTCTCTTCTTTTCTCTCTATCTATCTATCTATCTATAGGCCTATTGATATTTATATTTTAAGTTAATTTCCCTTTAACGTTTTAACGCTCTCACTCTCTCTATTTATATATCATAATCTGTATCTCTCTCTCTCTCTGTATATATATATATATATATATATATATATATATATATATATATATATATATATATATATATATATATATATCAGTCTGTAGATCACACTATATCGATCCCAGTGTGTTGATCAATATTTTCTTTACTCTCTTTCTACATCTATCTGTCTATCTATTAGGTTGGTGCAAAAATAATGAGGTTTTTTGACGTATTTTATAATGTCAAAAAACGTCATTATTTTTGCACCAACCTAATATAATAGTTAATATGTATATTTTTAAATTCTATTTATCTCTCCATATTATCTATTTACAGCTTAATAATTTCATATTTTTCTGTCTGTAGATTTCAATTTATCTCCCCTCTCCCTCTAACTCTTCTCCCACTCATTCACTCTATCTGTCTCTATAATTAACTATGACAATATCTAGATAGCTGTTTATAGATCAATCCTTTCATATCTCTCTGTTTCTGTCTGATTTTTTATCAATCTGTTATCCTCGAATTCACAAAATACATCATTTGTTGATATGATAGAAATGTTGAGATTCTTCCAAACGTCGGCCCATTGAGCAATGTTGTTATTTTCCTAGATCCTCTTTCTTAGAAGACGCCATTATCTAATTGCATCTCAAGTTTGGCGAGCAACAAAGCATGCTTTTTCTTTTCGCGCATGAATGCTTCCCGCCGAGTGTTCTGTTTTTGTTCTGCTAATTCATCGAATGCGCATGTTCAACATTCTCTTCTAGTGTTAGATTTTGAAGAAGTTTTATCCATCTCTCATCACAAATGCACAAGTCCAAAACATAATCATAAACAAACGAATGTGAACAACAATTGCTTTTTATCTGTATGAATAAAAAATAGATAATGCACTAAGATAAACACAGAAGTTGACAAAATTAAGAAGATTAATGTTCATGGTGGTGGATCAAGTCGTGCAGCTATATGAAGGTACATATTACATTGCTAATATTTAAAATTTCTACACAATGCTATTGAAAATAATTTTATACACATTATATTCTTTTGCACACTAATTACAATAGGGATAATATACATATTCATCACATAATCGTAAATAATAAAAGTCATGATGTAATAAAATAGCATTACAATGTCTATACTTTTATTACAAAATGATATTAACGATAAAAAATATATATGTTTACTATGTTGACATGTTTATATAATTCCATAAAATATTTTCGATCTCTTTCGACTAATTCTTTTAGAAATGTTACCCCAAACAAAGCAATAAAGCCACTAAGACGCAAAGGTTTACAGAGTGGGAAATCATATAAGAAATAGCAAAAACTGTTCAGGAGTGAGAACAATAAAATAACAGGAGTTAAGGAGACAGAAGATAACGATTGGCATTTCATTTAAATTATTGAAAATCAACTTAACTGGGTAGCACGGAGCCGGAAGAGATTTCCACAAGCGATAAAAGCGAGAGAAAAAAAAAACTGCTAATATAGAAGTGTACGGTGAACATTAGCCATTACATCTGTAAAATGATGAGACTTTGCCGTCGATCTAGTACTGCGCTTAGATTCATAAATTGGAGGTACCATACAGGGAAGCTCATCAAAAGAATTAAAATCAAACTATTTATAGAAAAGTCCCGGGTAAGATATACGGCGTTGGGAAAATGTCAGAAATCGAGATTATATGTAAGGACAAATAACATTGCAGGATAAATGTGCGAGGGATAAATTGTCGCCTAAATTATGGTAAACTGAAAATAGCACTAACATCTCATTTTAACATATATATATATATATATATATATATACCAAAATTCCAACCCCTCCCCACGTCTTCGACTAAATTTTTAGTAATATCCTAGAACAAAAATTTCTACTTTTAATCGAATTTTTTCCATAATAACTGTAAACTTAGCGATATTTTTTTTTTAAATAAAAACACCCCAAAATTGAGTTACAGCTGTACTGAAAATATAGAAAGAATTACAAAAATAAAATAAAATATTGAAAAAAAATACGCATGCCAAAATCAAATAAATAAATATCCTAAAACGAAATTGAAAAATGATAATGAAATTATAGAAAGTCCTAACATTGACCTTGGAATAAAAAAATGGCGCTAAACTCCGTAGTATAACAATGCACAATCTCATTCATTGAGAATCCAGATATGGAAAAGATATATATATAGGATCCAGAAGAAATGGATTTAAAATGAGGTAGAGAATACACCAAAGTTCCGTTAATAATATTAGAAACCGAAACCAAACAGCCCTATCTAAATATTTTTGACATTTAAAAGAGACAAATATAACACTAACAGTAAAATGGAAAATAATAAATAGAGACGGAAACTTGTAGAACTTGGGATGACCCAGGACATTTATACCTACATGAAAATATACGCATTACCAAGTTTATAAAAAAAATATTATATCAAAGAAATGAAATAACCTTTTATTGCAGATACCAGCAAATGGACGCCTTATACAATTAGTAATTTATAAATGGGCAAAAAAATCAGCAATATCATATACAAATAATTACACAATACCATATAACATCTATTAGCAAATTAAATAAAATTCAAACACGTATAAAACTATAGAATCAAAATAAAACCCAATCATATCTAAGCGCTCATTTAAGAAACCTTCAAAGAAAAATCAAATAAATTAAGACTAAAAAGACTATAACTAGAACATCAGCCAATAAGCTTTAGAAAATAGTAATAAAACAACAGAGATTGGGCAAAAAAGGCCATTGTAGCCAGACATAAATCCCCCAACCAAACTTTACACGATTCCAAAAATTTGTCACATAATAAACATTCACATTTTCATCACAGTAGTAACCTCTTGAAAACGAAAGACAAAACCTTAGATTATAAATACAACCTAGAAAATTTGTAATACTTTCAGTAATCCATTCTGGAATTTCATTGGTGTTATTAATTAATTGATGATAAAGTTTGTGCAACAGTTTCATGAATTGATGACAGATGAAAGAGCCAATAGTTGCATCAATTTTCATTTTCTGGGGATTTGAATTTTTGTGGATTTTTCTAGAGATTG
Organism: Acanthosepion lycidas; assembly: GCA_963932145.1. Taxonomy (NCBI): domain Eukaryota; kingdom Metazoa; phylum Mollusca; class Cephalopoda; order Sepiida; family Sepiidae; genus Acanthosepion; species Acanthosepion lycidas. The sequence continues at coordinate 142,429,310 of OZ010574.1, forward strand.
CCTAACATTACCTTGGCTATATTTTCCAGTTTTATCCTTCATTCATTACATTGTAATTATTTTCAGTTGTGTTGTTGCAAACATTCTGCAAAATATTTGCACTTCTTAAATAGATGGTGACTTTTTGAATTCTATACATGCTTTTCCTATTTGTCTGTATAACTTCTTGAGATCCGTTAGGAATATCTTATTTCGAATCTACAACGCTTTTATTAACGCATGCAGATTTAGTTGAAAAATTAAAATTAAGAACAATTTCTGCTCGGTGAACACCAAATCTATTTCACCTAAATCCCAACAAACGTCCACGGCTTTTAATAGAATATTTAAACAAATTGGATTAAAACACTGAAGCTAAATCAAAACAATGGTTACCCAATTATAAAATGGGCCTGTCAAAACAAAAGCACGTTGATCACGAGAAAGATTTAGGGCGACAGTTTTCAGTGGTGTTGAGGGCATTTTGATGCCAGAGAATTCGGGTAGTCTACTTTCGATGTAGCAGAGTCCGTAGCTAGTTTTCGAACAACAGTAAAAACGTAAGTAAAAATTCGTTTTCATGTCTGCATTTTGAGATGAGCTCGGATCTTTTATTTAATAATTTTTTTTGGTCTGGGAAAGTAATGATAGCTTTTGATAGTTTTTGATTAGTTGTTGTAGGCTGATGATCTTTTCCTTATTTTCCAAGATATTTTTGGTGTGATGTGCGTTATGTTTTTAATTTCCCAGATATGCTTAGAAAGCATTGTACTGTTCGCATATTTACTATTTCTGAAAGATGTTTTGTGTGTATAATTTCTTTGTTTCGAGGGTCCTTCAGTTACTCCTATGTATACTTTTTCAACATTATCTGGTGATTCTGTCGTGGCTTAGTATATTACGTTGTTTTGTAAACAATTTCCGTTTAAGGGACATTCGTTCTTTATTCTGCAGTTGCACGTGGGTTTAATTTGTTCGTGTGGTTTGTTGATAATTTTCCTGTTATCCTTTTTTATTATTTGTGCCATGTTCTCGGTGCAGCTGTAGCTGATTTTTACTGTGTTTTTGTTGAATATTTTGTGTAGAAATAGAATAATAATAATGATAATAATAACAAAAACAAAACAAAAAAACAACGAACCCAAATAAATAAAGTAAATAATAAACAAAGTAGCAAACCATTGACCAAAATATTAGTTAGACTAAAAAATCAAACCAAAAAATCGGACGAAAATTAGCTTGAACTGTTATATAACGATAAAAAAATAAAATAAGACAAAATAAAAAATAAAAATAAAATAAAATAAAAATAAAACAATAAATAAATATATACTACGTTACTTAAAAATCGAAAACCGAAAAGAGAAAATATACAAGTAAAATAAATTGACCTAAATTAATCCAAGTAAAAAAATAAAAAAAAAAAACCACGATAAAGTTCCCGTTAGAAAAAACAAATAAAGATAATCAACCTAAATAAACACGAATTAAAAAATGTTTCTGCCAAAATAATAGTTAGAATAAACTACAACAACCAACCCCCAAAACCGAACAAATAGCTTTAATTAAATTCTCAAACCAAAACAAAACTATGATATAAACAAATCTTTACTACGTTAATAAAAAAAAGAAGCGATTAAAAAATAAGTAAATAAATAAAATAAGAAACAAAAAAAAATAAAATAAAATAAAAACAAGCAAACTAATTCGACACAAATAAATAAATAAACGACTTCCGGTAAAATAACCGCCATAATAGGCTACCCACAATGCACCACTGACCCGTATATGCATAAATAGCCATTGCAATAATGATAACATTGCGACCTCTTCATGCTATTTGATATCAAAGAAAATAGTTTCCTCTGATCTGCCATATTGGCTGTACAGTAATCTATACAGAGAGACAAGTGTCGATATTCGATATTCAACAAACAAATGTGGACTGACGTAAACAGATTCAGACACGCATATAGGTCGAGGTTTTTCTTTTTACAACCCCATTTGTAGTCCCATTTGAATCTTATATTTCTTGCGTATTCTTTTCTTTGAAAACGAAAAAGTATCTAGAGAACCGAAAAATTCTGTCACATTTTTCAAGTTCTGAACTTGCAGGTTTCTTTTAGAAACGAGTTGCTACATCTTAGCTATCATTTCCGATCTCGTATCAAAATTGAGAAAATTATGAATTATGATTTTTACCATGAAATACCTACAAGTGTTTTAGTTTACATTAAAAAACAAAACACTTAGCGCGCTAGTTATATTAAACATTGCTAGTTAATAGTTTCCTTTGTTATAGGTACGGTTGTGTCCAATTTATATACCGTTCAACAACGGTGCCCCGAAGAATATATTAAATTTGATTCTATTAGGTAGAGGTTGGATGAATATTGTAGTGAAAATAGATAGTTGGAAATACCACATGGAATATAGTCAAACTTTCACATGATGCACAATATAATATAAACGGGTTACGGGGCTAGCAATTTGAATTATCATTGCATTCTTGAAACGTTACGAAGAAAAGTTATCGATGGCGTCATAATATTAGGGAAACCAAATGTCTCTTTAATCCGGTTAACAGTAGCCTTCTCTTTAATCCAATGTAAAACAGGAACAAGAAAGAGTCAGGCTGAAAGAGAGAGGGGTGACCAGAGAGAGAAAAAAGAGAAAGTGTGTGTTTATGTGTGTGTGTGTGTGTGAGAGAGAGAGGGGTGAAGAAAGAAAGAAAGAAAGAAAGAAAGAAAGAAAGAAAGAGAGAAACGACAGCATTTCTATATTTCTGATTATCGAATGAAACTGAAGCTCTCGAAAATTCAAGAAAGATTCTAAGCGTTTTTGTTGGAGCAACTCCTTATTGACCGATTTTTACATATACACTCATTTACAAAATATACATTACAGTAAAATTATTTCTTTCTGTGCTATTATAAAACACAAGAAGTAGCGTTTTTGTGAAGTGCCCTAAACTTCAAAATATCATATTAATATGAGAGTACAGCTTTAAAATGTGTATTAAGGATGGTAATACCGATAAAGATAAATACTTAATAACCTCGGAATTTGCAAACGACAAAACAAGGCGGTTAATAATTTCGTTTCAGCTGTTGGTTAGTTTCCCTGTAAGCGTAAGATGGGAGTTTCATTTCGTCGGTCTATGTCCTGTATGATGTCAATCTATAAATGACCTTCTTTCGCAAACTATGGAAATTTGATGTATTGATATGTTTAATTTCAATTGATAAAAGATGTAAAATCGTTTGCTATTGTGGTTTGAAGTGGTATCTACGAAGGAAATAGAATTAAATGGAGAATAGTATAAATGAAAATTGATTCTCACCTATACTAACGACATATAAGATACTTCAGAAGTATGCATATGATGCATTGCTTTGGGGTTTTGTTGTCGTAAAGCCCATGCAAGTTTCGGATAGTATTAATATGACACTAAAGATGGCATGAAGTTAGTTTTTTAAGGTATACTTCTCAGCTAATTTCAAGAATATTTCCAACTGTTTGATATTGAAGATAACTGTGTGCACTCTCGTCGTATTAAATCAATGACTATTCTGTTAAAATAGTTTAAAAAATCTTATTTGCTGAGGTAATAAATAATGGATTTATACGTTATTGCAACTTGGTAGAGAATTCGGAAAAAGAAAGATTTAAATTGTTGGACATCAATTTACCAGTAAAAATGAAGTACAATTTTTGACACTGTAAAGGAATATGGCATGTCACAAATCAATGGATGAAAGACTTTTCAAAAATGACTGAAAATATGGCTCATATATTTCATATTTCATACTAATCTTATCTTTCTCATTTTCTTCGTTATTAAAATGAAACCGTTTTCAGTTTGTTGTTTAAAATCGTCTTTGTAAACTCCATGGTAAATGCAATAAAATTCATTTTTTATTTAGTCTACTATGATTTATAAATATTATGTAGTATATTATGAGTGCACACATTTTTGTGAATCTTTCAAAAATTAGAAAATGTGCATTTAGAAAATTCAGCGATGTTGAAAGAAAATTATCAACGAGGAAATGAAGATAACACTAACTTTTAATAAAAGAGAAATTACGAAACATTCTCTAGAGAGCTTATTGCTGAGTTTGATCACCGCTGAATATCATACTTGAAGCGGTGTACAATAATATGATACACTTCAAAAACATCTACGGCATTTAATAGAAATGAAAATCCAAACTGATTATTTTACAGGAAAGCTTGACGAAACTGTTCATTTTCAAAAAATGAATAGAGGTATGCATTCCGCGAAACAATAATAATATATAATGTCATATTGTCTTTTGGTGTTATAATTATATTGTATCGTTAAAATTATGATACGATTACAAAATAAGTAGGATGTGAGTAAAGAAGTTAAAGCCAATATTGCTTTTGATAAAAACTAAGACTGGATATCATCCTTTGAAATTTTTCAGTTAAAATGATTGA
>OZ010574.1:142438755-142736255 GCA_963932145.1 Acanthosepion lycidas
TAATAATAATTCCGGAGATTGTCAATACTAAATAGGTTTGATAAAACAAAATACATCACTCTTAAGGAAAAACATTACTTTTTATTTGAATTCACTGTATATACACGAACACGTGTGCTATCAAATCCGATATCTGAATTGACTTCAACTAGAGATCCTTTTTTTCATCTGGTCTAATTCTTACTTGCTTTTTTCCACGTGTAATATGATGGGATCTAGTGATAATATAATGTTCCGTCAAATAGATCACTGTAACGGAGCTTTCAGAAAGCTGACAAAGATTTTTTAGCAAGCCTCGTTCTCGGGTAGCCTTGAGCGTCGGTCTCACTTATACTTGGATATCTTGGGCTACTCGCTCTATTCGATAATAACGTTGCCTTCTTTCAAAACCTGTGATCTCTAGTCGTTTTAGATCGGAGATAAAATACATAAACAAAGGGAATTTTGAACTTAACTACTTTATTTAACACGTCGACGTGTATGTTTCTAAATGGCCAGTAGGGATGCTTTCTTACCCCACTGGGGAGAAAGTTCCCAGACTTGAGACTCGATTCCCAAAAACATTTTTCTACCTGTCATTCCCACGCTAGTTCAGCCAATCAAAATCGACTACCTTTATTTTGTCTTGTATCTGTCCCCTAAGATCAGACTGATCAATCTTGTTGGTAATTATTTCATCTGGATTATTTTGGTATTGGAGATCAAACATAGCAACATCTGACCCTTCGCATTCATATTTGCTTCCATACTTGATGGATTTCACAAAAAGGTAAAATTCAACGTTGATTTTAGCATCGAATATTTTCAGAAGGAAAAACTGGAAGGGACAATCCATTTATTATCAACTTCATACAGGTCGTTAATATTTGCTTGAAAACCACCATCTTCGGTTTTTCTTTTCCATTCATCTTCATCAGTCTCTGTCTCTTGCAAGAATACTCTGGAATATATATTGTTACACATGCTGTCTTTCGTACAGTGATGATTTCTATTCATTGCACCAGATGGACCATGAAGCATGCTTACTATTACCATTCCATACAATGACCTGTCTTCATTTTGATCTGGTAGTTCAGCAGAAAGTATGTAAGGAATTTGATTGAAATGAACTTTCTTCATCAATCAAATTAAAATGTGAGCATTAGGCATCCCAAGTTTCCTCCAGCATCTATAGTGTTCATCTAACTGGACCAGGTACCATATTTTTGTGAGTAAGTCTGTTAGATTATTACTTTCCCCCTAAAACACCATACTCTAAGATCATGTGACGGGCCTTCAAGCAGTCCTCTTGAATATCTTTCCATTTTGGATTTCAGGTGAAGGTTATGAACAAATCTTGGTGGCCATAAATATGACATGAGTCATTGAATCTTGTGTTCTTTCATGCATGCATTGTTATCTCACCATAAGGCTGGATGGTAAGATACAAAGTTGGTCCAATTCGATTTTCAGTAGCATCATTATTGATTACATCTTTCAAATACTCCGATCTCGGTTGCTTTTGGTTATTCTTAATCTCTCTGATTAAATTTTGGCAGACATGTCAACTGCATACCAGTGAAAACATTGTTGACTTCTGTCAATATATATATATATATATATATATATATATATATATATATATATATATATATATATATATATATTAGGTTAGTGCAAAAATAATGACGTAATAATGACGTTTTTTGACGTATTTTTTAACGTAAAAAAAGACATTATTACGTCATTATTTTTGCACCAACCTAATATATATATATATATATATATGATTGAATTTATTAGGATGGGTTTTGAAATTGTAGAAATAATAGAAATCCATTGCAGACACTTCCTTGTTTTCACCAGGTTCCGCCCGATGCCTGTATGATATCTTTCCTCCTCGATTTATCAATAACAATGAATATTGGATGGCATCAAATGAGCAATGAATTCACTTATTCTTTTTATCTGGTTGTCTCTCCTATGGGGTATAGTGTCACACTGACTTCCGATCTCGTCACCTCTCATTCTTATAGCAACTTCATTACACTTGGGTGCATTATATGACCAAGGATATTCTCCATAGTTTCTCTTTTCTGAATCTCTCTTTCCTATCAACTCAGTAGATTGATCTGCATCTACGGTATATTTGAAACTTCTCATGTACTATTTCTTATAGATTCCAGATAATATCTTTATCTGTACACTTTCTAGTCTGCTGCTTCATATATACTAACAAAGTATATCTATGAAAACTGAGGTTCTACATTTAGTAAAGTTTGAAGTGCTCAAATTCTGTGATAAACCTAGCCAAGCACTTGAAAAGTGGGCATAAATTGTACCTCATTAATGATCTTAGCAGAGAAGGGCGTCATCCGGAATATATTGCTGTATTTCAAGATATTTTTTCAAAAGTATCTATGGTCTCTATTCACAAGATTGTTCTTCAATAACTCTGGTGATCAGAATAATTTTAGAATCTAACCTTGCCACTGTAACAATAGAGTTCAATGTGATTCCTACTCAACTTTTTGTACAACAGTGAGAACTAAGTTTGTCCATGGAACCAATTTTATTCGAGTTATCTGAAACATTGTTCTATGAAGGATTATAATTAAATGCAGGTGAATTTCACTGCATTGTTTTCTTGCTTCAAGTTAAGAATGTCGCATCCCGCTTTTCCAACCTTTGTTCCACAGATTCCTTTTGCCTTTGTAGTTCAGTTCTTATTCTTTGATCTTGAAGTCTTAACGATCTTTCATCCATCAGATCAGATTCTTGCTGTTGCAAATGTCCATATCTGACACATTGTCCTTAATGTCTATGTGATCTTTATTCAAACGACAATAGACAACTTTACACTTATTCAAGAAATTATTGGACCATATTTTTTCTATCGTAATTGCAATAATGTACTTTAAAGTAAATGTACTAATTTGAATTGATCAAACGTGTTCCTTCAAATTTTGGGGAAATTTCTCTCTCATTTTTACAGTGCACACACGCACAAACATATATATATATATATATATATATATATATATATATATATATATATATATATAAATAAATATATATATATATATATATATATATATATATATATATATATATATATATAGGTTTCAGTATCTTTATCACAGATTTACCGTAGCTTCCTTCTGTTTTGTTTTTTTATATATAAATATTTTCATAGGGATGTTTTGATGAGCTCTGCTCTTTGGTATCCAGACTTTATGAATTTCCTCATACTACTAGTTTGGCGGCAAGGTCCCCATCATCTTACAGTTGGAATGGCTAGATATAACCGTAAATTCTATTTTAACCATTTCTTCTCTCCTGTGGAACACTATTCTGTTTTCTTGCTTTCACGTCAACTTTGATCTTAGCCATGACAATCGTTAACTTCTGTCCTCTTAACTGATGTTCTTTCCTCAATGATATTTTCTTTTCTCAAATGCTTTAATATTCATAAATACCCTGTGTATTAATAGCTTTATGCCATGCTTAGCACGTAATGATTAAAAAATAATTTTATTGGAAATTCAGAATTCCCTTTATGTACGACTTGTGACAGTTTAATGATGGTTGTGTGTCGCCAGCGTAAGAGGAGAGGGAAATATACGAATGGGTGTATGTTCAGACATGTTTTAAATGTCCTTTACTTGATGTTATGACCAGATGAGTGATTAATTTCCGATCATTAGAGGAAGTTGCATGTATTTCTGTTATACTGATACAGGAAAATTGGTGAAATGCATCTGTAGAATCTAAATGAAGTTACTTTTGGCAAAAAGGGATAGAGGATATAGGGAGATATTTACATGACGTACTTCTTTCAATGGATGATGGAACAGGGGTCGAAAGCTTTAGGAAAGAGAGAAAAACATCGAAAAGCCACAATAGATAAGAAGTTGTGAAAAGGCATGATCACCTCTGCCCTGAAGCTATGTGGCATCTAGAAGAAGAAGATTCAGGAAAACATCTTGAAAGAATGTTTATAGTAATTGAACCGTCGTCTCACAGTGAATAGTTTTACAAGGGGACAGCTTTGAATGTGGTGACAGCAGATAGTGACAAGATAAGTAAACTTTAATTACAGAGGACCATTGAAAGAAACAAATTCTCAAACCTATTATGCAGCATGGATTAAAAATATAAAATTATCTTTAAACGAGATTTGTAATTGAATTCATTATTTCTCATTCTTATATTTTTTCCTTTTTTAAAGTAGAGTATACTAGTTCAACTTAATGCCCTGACTAAAAATAATGTGTGACTGTTATTATTAAAAACATGAGAATGATATCGAATGAAAATTTTATGTCTCATTGAGATCTACTTTAACAAGTTTTGATAGGTTATAATTTTATAAATCGCAGGAATTCTTAGGTGGCCGGGTTAGAATCAGTAACGGAAAGAGTGTATGCTTGAAAATGTCCTTTTGTGAAGTGTCGGTGGTTTAAGTGCCAAGAATTCAAAGAGATAATTATGAAGATTTCCATATAGCTTTTTACTGAATGAAACTCATGTGCGCCAATTTTAGCGCCGTGTTGTGAAGATCAAAATATAATATTTATCGTTCTGAAACTTGGGCTACAATTATAAATCAATTCCCGTTGTAAATGTATAATCTGTTAATTATAATGATACCGCGGTACATTGAGATATTAAGCAACAGAGTTCAAGCCAAAGGGCAACCACGAATGGCCAGAGTGTTGTGGTTACCAAATTCCATGAGAAAACTCAACAAGAAATAAAAGGAAATGTTATACAATAATTGTTATGAACAGGATGCACTTTAAAAACCTGACCAATTGTGTAGTTTTGAATCCGATGGGTATGGAATTCTGATTTTGTTGAAGTCTTATTATAAGAGAAATAAAACGTGCGAAGATAGTATGGGTCTTAGAATTGAAAAATGAAGACAACTTGCAGCTTCCAGATTCTTTATTGCGAGAAACCACCTTTTCGTTTGCTCTAAGTATAAAGGCTATAACGACTGTGGCACCTCCCTGAAAAAGCCAACGAACATTGTCCGTCGGTGGCGCGGGTTGAGACTTCAAAAGACAGAAATGACACATCCAGTTTAAATTGACAGATAAGTTCTGCAAAAAGAAGCAACCTATTACATTTGAACCCTTTTTGGTTTAATGAAAAACAAAACAGATTCCATTTACTTAGTAATTGTCTTTCGAATATTTTTAAGTTACGAATGTATTCATATCTATATATGCTCGCATATATTTTAGTTTTTTTCTCTATCTATCTATCTATCTATCTATCTATCTATCTATCTATCTAATCTATTTAACGTATCTAATCTAAACTATCTAATCTACCATCTAATCGGTTTAATCTAACCTAATATATCTAATCTATTATGTAATCTATCTATCATCTAATCTATCAATATCCAACGGTAGAAAATAGTTAATGCATTGAAAATGAAATATAAATGATAGGTTCCGAAAGCTATAATTCATAGTTCCAATACTTGCTTATTTTATTTAGTATGGATGTATGAGTCAGTATAATTTTTTGCCTACTGACGTTGTGATTTGCCTACTGATTTTTTTTATATGAAACAAATATCAAAATACTTAAAATCTTGTAATGATCTTCAATCAAAATTATGCTGATTGGTCAGGTTTTTGAAGTGCATCCTGTTCGTAACATTTATAAGATATATGACGACGTTTCCAGCGAAAATCTATCTATTTACTATTACATCATGTTGATCCATAATGGCAAACATAGCCTGCTGTTCAGAACCTTTGACCACTTGAATTGTGTAGTTTTGAATCCCATAGGCATGAAATTCTGACATTGTTTAAGTCTTATTATAAGAGAAATAAAACGTGCGAAGATAGTACGGGTCTTAGAATTGAAAAATGAAGACAACTTGCAGCTTCCAGATTCTTTATTGTGAGAAACCACCTTTTCATTTGCTCTAAGTATAAAGGCTCCATTGCCCGTCGGAGGCACGGGTTGAGACTTCAAAAGACAGAAATGACACGAAAACGAAAACACGGACATACGAGCGAGCCAGCCCTCACGGGGGCGCGCACACAAACACACACACGAGAACGCACTCACACACACACACACAAGCACACGTGAACTCGCAACGCACACACGCACACATGCATTTTTTCAATATATATATATATATATATATATATATATATATATATATATATATATATATATATATATTGACCAGCATTTATGGATAGTAATGCCAAGATACAATATATATGGCCTAAAGTTTGCGTTACGGTATGAAACAGACTGTCGCCACTCAGTTTTGATCTTAATGGTTATTTTATATTTACATAGGCTCTATTCCTGATAGTGAGCACTTTTACTCATAATTATGCGACTACTCGTTTTCTGTTCACTCCCATTTGTTAGGGAGGTTAGCCAATGGCAGATATCTGCTCAGGCAAATACTGTAGCTTTTACTGCAACTATGTTGCATGGGCCATAATTTAAGAGACAGTGTGTTTGTGTATTTGTGTGTGTGTGTGTTTGTGTGTGAAATCTTGCATTATTAGAAACTTGAATAACGATATTATTATTAAATCCTAACTTGTGATTTCTTGCCAGCACAGCCATTGCTGGCTTCCAAACAGTTCCGTTTACACAATTCCACTCACAAGGCTTGGTTCAACCCGCAATATGGCTTTCAGATATTGGCTAAATGTGCCACAAAATGTGATAGCCGACTGATGAAAATAAATGTCATCTCCCTGACAAATTACTGTAGTGAGATTCGAGCTCGGTTCTCATGGTCCGAGATCGAAGGTTTGCTCCATTCGTGGATAAAAATGTCTTAGCAGTTTTCCATAGAATTTAAGATTCTGAGGTAAACTGCTAAGATATTTTATTCATCTAATTGGAAAGAGAGTTTATAATCTGGCATCATTAACAGATTATATAACGACATTGTTTTTAAATCCAAACGTGTGATGGCTTCCAACCAGCTCCGTCTACCCAATTCCAGTCACAAGTCTTTGTTCAACCCACAATATTGCTCTTAGACATTTTCTAAATATGTCACAAGCAGCGATCGCCGATGACAATAAATATTATCTCACTGACTAATCCACTGTGATGAGATTCGAGCTCGGTTCTCATGGCCGCAGGCCTATGGTTCGCTCCATTCCTAGATCAACTTATATATATATATGTGTGTGTGTGTCTGTGAAAAGATGGTCCAGTCAACGTGGGCTTATAATATGTATATTTATTATGCCGATTAATAAAATTTGAGGAATTAAATGCATTTTAATGATAACAAAACCAGCAATAAGATTCATGATATTTATTATATATAATTGCCTTTTGACGAAATCGGAGCACTAAGAGAATTGTTTTAAAGTCGGAATTTTCGGACATATCTATGTCCATTTTCAATATGTATAAGTTGTATCTTTATTATATTAAATATTAGCTGGGCACTATAAAATATTTACAAAATCAGATCCACTGTACATAATAAGCAGAAAATTTTCATTAAAATCTACTAAGTCATTTTACGCTACTAATTGGATAATACTTAAGTCCATGTCACTTTAACTGATAAAAACAGAGAACCAATTTGTGGATGTGTCACTTTTCAAAATTAAAAACAAAATTATCACTCTTTTGATTTAAACAAGAACTCTAGCATTCGAAACATATATTTAATATCGATAAATAGCATAATTTAAAAAAAAAATCTTTCAATCTACACATATTTCCTCTTAGTGTTTACTTGTATATGGGAAAATTGCGACCCAAAGAACACAATTTGAAATTTTCTTGAAAGTACTTGGCATATCACTTCCATTTGACAGCATCTTAAATATAAGGATTTCTCATTAATTCTTGTTAGCGAAGTGATTTCGCCATTAATAACAATAACATTGTTAATTACTTCTATGTATAAGGCGTTTCTTTATGATATACATACATACATAAACACACACACACACACACATATATATATATATATATATATATATATATATATATATATATATATATATATATATATATATATCACTTCTACTATCAATATAATTATTGACAGTGGAAGAGAAACAGACATAAATGTTTCAATTGGGACAGCTTTTTTTTTATTTTCATTTCTATGAAATTTATTGTCTGATTTTTTTATGCAGATTCCATTGTTAAGCGATTGTTTAGTCGTTTTAATCCCTATTGTCCAAAGGATATAGTCTATTAATTATGAACTGTTGTGGGTCATCCGCGTGAGTTTCGAATCCGCGTGAGTTTCGAATCCTCGTTCGCCAAGTTGGTGTAGGTTATCCACGTGAGTTTCGAATCCTCGTTCGCCAAGTTGTTGTGGATTCCGCGTGAAAAATCTGTCTCCAATAAAAGACAAACGGAAGTATTTAAGCTAAGAAATTAAATGTATTTACACAAAATACAAAAGGTAATGCTGTTAGTAAAATCCAGGAACGCCGGTTAGTATTAATCAAAGATCGCTATATACAGTCTCGAAGTAAACTTCCTTAGAGTCGGGCGTCCTTGTAACTGACTTCTAACGTCAACTCAATCACAGTGCCTATTACTTTCCACCCTGTTTCCTCTACACTGTTCCTCTACCATCAGACTGACTGACTTGCTATTTTATGGCAGCAGGACGCGTCCATTTATATCAGAAAAGGGTGGACCCCATAATATGGACAAACCACGTTATGTGTTCATACGATAACTCTCATATCGCGCCAATATGAGCTTGTGAGTAACAGACACCAAGAAAGAAAAAGGAAGAAGAAAAAACAACAAAAAATTTGGTTTAAAATAAAATATGAATGAAATAAAACCAAACGATTAATATTTCGCTAAGTGACACGGGTTTCTGTCATTTTATGACATGGGAAATTAAAGCTTCGTCCAGTCTTTGTAAAATTTTATACTAATAGTATTAGTTCATATTTTTCATTGTTTAATATGACCATTATTAGTTATTTATTTTTCAACTACGCTTTATCGTGAATCTAGATAAAATACGATTTTAATGAAAGCCACCGCCGTTACTGAAACGAGAAAACACGAGAAAATAATTTTTCTAAAAGAACTGATTAAAGAGAAAGTTTACGTAAATTCCAGACGAACTTAGCACTGGCTGCTCGGCCAACAAATGACGGATGTTTCCCGACAAGGAAACGACTAATATCACCATTGCCATTAAGAATGAGAAGTAAAGATACTACACTATGATCCGAAGAGGAGGAAAAACTCTGATTTTTCGGCAATGAATGTTGAATGTTACTTTATAAGGAAGACGTTGGCATTACCATTAACATTTAACATCCTTTTAAGCAATACTGATGACAAATACTGACTGTAAAATAGCTATTAGAATGTTGCAATAAAAGAAAGTTCAGATAGAAAAAAATAATAACTGAAACGTCTTCATCTCAGAAATTAAAAATATATTACTGTTAATGGATGTATGTCAGGAAAAGATACAGAACAGCATGAAAATTTCAAACGGAAGATACAAAAAAAGTAGAACAATTTAATTTCTCTGAAAAGATTCAATAGTGGATGAAATGTGTGACACTGAAAACCGAAGTTTCATTGGGATAGCGAAAAATGCCAAATTATTAAGTAACAGAAAACAAATTCGTTAGAAACAAAGAATAGATTACTGAACAGTTACTTAATATCACTCCTCCTAGAATGACAGTGAATACTGGACAATCTTCTCATAGATGAACGAGAGACTTGAAGCAACATACAGGTGGTTCAACAGAAGGATGTTGAGAATACCATGTATCGAACATGTGAGCAACTATGAATGATTTAGAGAAAATTGAAAAAAAAAAAGATACCTATACTTTACATCAGAAAGAAACAGTTGAAATTTCTAGGACACATAAAAAAAGGGCTCGGAGAATTTGATACTCACTGGACAGATAGAAGGCAAGAGGAAAATAACGCATAATCTACCTTGAGAATTGTGTGTAAATGGATGGCGGGAACGGGGTAGGAGAGATAACAAAAAGTCAAAATTTATTGACAACGACAAAGGAGAGGGAATTAGGAAGAGCCTAGAGCCCCAACGCACTGCACGAATTTTCTAGTGACTGTTGAGAGACTCCAAAGAAGGCTCTCAATCCGAGCCAGACATCTCGACTCCAGTTCCTTTCTCACCGACGTTACAAGGCTTCCCTCTGTCTTTTCTAGAATTATTTTCATGGAAAATTCCCTGACGAGCTTTTTCCCTGCTGTCCCGAATACATAAAGCGTGCTATTAGTTCAGCATCTTGGTTCATCTCTTTTACTAGCTTGTTGAAATAGCTAAATGCAACCACCACTTCTAATCCAACAATTTATTTTCTCTCACTTCTCGCCTGTGGAGCTCTCCTTCGTTGTATTCAATCTTCCCTAAAGCCTTCATTGAGTTAAACGCAATGACAGTCTCCATCTTCAATCTTGAACTCCTGTTCATCTTTTATCATCGCTATTCTCAATCTTCTATTTCACATTTACTCGCTGTAACTTCTTGCGTAGAGGTGGGATTACTTTGCTTGGGATGAACATTTTAAAAGTCTTTAAAGGATGTAGTCGAAGATGATTTTCTACAACTATCTTTTACTTACTACCATCCTATTTTGGATAATCCTTGGTATGACGATAAATTACATTCGAGATCAAAGACGCTGATTGATAGATTGGAGGTTTTGAGGTGCGTGCAATAACCTCTTAAATGCTGTTGCTACAAATTCCTTGCTGACTCGGGTGCTATCACCTTTTAGGGCTCAGCTGCTGACTGAAGACTTAAATTTGAAATTTAAATATAGTAAAATGATGATGAGTTGGATAGTTTTGTCTGGTTATACACACGTCGATACATACATTAAGAATTCCGCACGCATTTTAAATTAACATTTAGTAGTATATCCATGCAGTGCTATTACCTGAAGCCATACATTATAGAGAAATACAATTTTTTTAAGGGATTTACGATGTCTTATAATGATAAATATTATTTCACTATCACCAGGAGAGACGCCATATCACACTAATTAAGTGATATTATGTCGAAAATTACCTACTAAGGTAAGTAAAACAAAATAAATATAATTCTGAAAATAAACACTTATAGTATTTGCCAATGTTTATGACATTTACGGTGATTCACAGATATAGACAATTAGAAAATTAAAAGATTCGATGGAAAATTAATTCATTATTGCTTTTAAAAGAATTAGGGAGAAAAATTTTCTTGGACGGAAAACTATCTTCTGAGTTGTGTGCATCGTCAAATTAACTGTATTATTTTCAGTCTAAAACACATGAGTACATGTGGATCGCTGATAAATTTTGGTGTCACAATGATCTCACCATTTTACAGCTAAAATGCCGAGATGCACCCGTGAGTTTGATTCTAAGAGTTTTTTTCTCGCACTTCTCGTTTGAGTAAATCTTTTTCGCATTCTTTCTTCCAAG
Organism: Acanthosepion lycidas; assembly: GCA_963932145.1. NCBI lineage: Eukaryota > Metazoa > Mollusca > Cephalopoda > Sepiida > Sepiidae > Acanthosepion > Acanthosepion lycidas. The sequence continues at coordinate 142,450,210 of OZ010574.1, forward strand.
TCAAGTTTGATCTTCAAGCATTTGACTGCAATGTCAAATCGTTATGTTTTGTCTTCTTAATTTCTGTTCTTTTCATGTAAACTCTCTTTAATGATGTCTTTTTTTTATTTTCTTATATTTGTTCACACTTGCAACAGGCTGCACCTTATTGGATTTATTGCCTTGCTTGATGTGAAATGAAATAATTAAAAAAATAAGGGGGAAAAGATACAAACAAAAAATACACCATTAACACGCATATATATATATATATATATATATATATAGAGAGAGAGAGAGAGAGAGAGATTAGCAACTGTATAAGCAAATAAATATCTAATTCAATTTATGGCGCCAACAAAACAGTGCTGAATGTCGTTAAAATAGCGATGAAGTATTAGGTTGGTGCAAAAATAATGGCGCAATAATTTCGTTTTTTGACGTATTTTTAACGTCAAAAAACGACATTAGTACGTCATTAGTTTTGCACCAACCTAATATATATGAATAAATAGACATATAACTACGTTTGCAGTGGAACTTATAGTTTCATTTCAAGTGAAACGCTTGTTAGAGTTTTTTTTATTTTTATTTTTTTAAATACTGGATTTCATGGGAGGAGCGTTAAATTATACTCTGATCCAAAGCTCACATTTAATATAAAGCCAATATATTATCGGGGTTTAAATTCAAAATAAAAAAAAAAGTTTATGGAGGGAGATATTGGATAAAAAAAAGCAAAGCTTAAAGTTTATATGGTACATTTTTTATCCGTTGGTAAAATATATTAAGTTAAGAAATTGCAAACGTACGTAGCAAGTAATATGAATAAAAAAGAGGGGCTAGGCGCCGGGGATTGTACATTTTTTTATATAAATAACCTCAATGTTTCAAGGGGGTAAATAAAATTGCACAGTATATAACACTGGCGTTTAAAATATTAGGATATAATTTTTTTTAAAAAGTGTAGATAGCCAGAGAAGGTAAAAAGTGGGGAAAAAAAAAGAATATTTAAAGAAAGGAGTAACTCCGTATAAAACCGTTAGGTTATAATAGACGCTGCAATGTTTAAAGGGCGGTAAAAAGTATTTAACCTAATAAATTTAATGGGCAGTTGAATTTGGATAAATGTTTTATTCAGAATCAAAATAGTTTAGGACAAAGCTTTTTTGTGGGCGCAAGCTATCCTGAGCACACGACGTTTGTTCAACAGGTTAGGGTCGTTAATATTTTTTACTATGAATCTTTTTTTGTTGTTTTTACAGCAAACACAGGTTACATCGGTCGCCGCGGTCGGAAAAAGTGTTTAATGTTGATTACGAATTTCCACATTACTACCGGTGTGTAGTTATTTGCTTCAATTTCCCAGTACAATTTTGAGAGTGCAGTGTCATTTGAATATTGTTTATTGGCAAGAGTCATTTGATGATGGTAATACCGGGTCTTGAAGTAGTTTGTAGTCGAAGTAAAATAAAGCTCATTCTTGCCATTATATTTAAGGCTAGTCTCATAAAAAACGTCTTTATTCATAGATGTATTATTTATTGGACAGGTCCTTTTTACGAAAATTGGCATTTTTGTTAAATGCTGGATTAAACCTTATGTTGCGTTTTCTATTTTTATGTATATTGTTGTCATTGATATTGATGTATTTTAGTTTCACTTTGTGTTTACTGTTTTCTATATATTTGGTTTTGTATTTGTCAAAAATAATTTTATTGCTAGAATTACTTGAGAGTTTATATTGCAGCGATTTGTGGAAGTTATTTAAAATTCCTGGTGGTGAGTAGATTCTTTGCTAATGTATTTATAGTTATAAAGCTCTCGAGTATAAGACATGTATAGTCATTTGGATAGTTTGAGAGTTGTGTCCAGAAAGTTGACCACCTTGGCAGTGGTGTTAGTATTGATATTTAATCCATGATCCTTGAAAAATTTGATCTTTTCTAAATCGTTCTGTTTCTTGTGGGTTGGTGTCAATTACGAGGATAGCTCCGTAGTCTCTGTATAGTCTAGTATTTACAGTATCAAAAGTATACATTATACTTCACAATAGCAGAATGCCAACCAAATCACAAGGTTCTGCAGAATCGAACGCTCTCATCGCTAGATATGTTTGGGATGTTTTTTTTTTTTGTCCGGATAGAACCATCGTAGTATAGCTTAGTTTTTAGCTGCCATTAACAGGTCTTCTGTGATCGACATGTAAATATGAGATGTCATTCAAGGTATCAATATTATTCTTGGAAGGGTTAAGCAAACGGAAAGGCGGATTTTGGGGGAAATTATCTTTGTTCTCCTTAACGGTAATGAAGGCCTCTTGTTCGAGTAGTTTATTCACTCTATCGTCGATCTTAAGTAATTTTTGCCTCGTTATATATACATATACATATATATATATATATATATATATATATATATATATATATATATATATATATATATATATATGCCAGATGTAACAGCAAAATTGTCCAAATTGTGAAACTGCATAATTGTCTATCCCACAAAATGTTTAATATCTAAAAAAAAAACACGAAACTTATTGAGTTTCTTTAAATAAGACGTTTAGCCTCTTGATAACATTTGTCGTAAGAATCACGGAAACACTCAGTTATTCAGCTAGAAAGAAAATCGTTTTGTGACAGCCTCACTATATCTTACCAACTGAACAATGGTTAGAAGAAAAAGATCATTCAGGCCTTCAGTAATTTTACCAACATTCATACACTGGTTTCCATTTTCAAAGTCCATTCAAGAACCATCAAGAGATAGGGGATTAAGTTTTAAATAGATGGAACAGTACAGAGGAAAACTAGATCAGGAGATTACAACGAGAACAGGGATTATCATTTAAACTTAGAGCTAAAATGATCTTTAGAAAAGATCCAACTAAATTCATAAGACATTTGGTACATGAGCGAGGAGTTTCGGATATGTCAGTCTTCAGAGAAGTAAAAAAAAGAGATGAAAATAAAATCGTACGTGTTAATCAAGAACAAAAGTTTAGGAGGTTAGAGGACAAAGATGTTGAATAAGTTGGAATATTATGTGTGTGTGTGTGCTTGAAGAAATATAGTCTTAAGGTGTGCTATATTTATGGGATAAAGTGCTCAATATCTGGGATAGAGCGTGTGTAAATATAAAAGTGAACATAGAAGTCAACACTCATATATATAAACGTTATGTTAGTTGATAGACGGATTTTAGTAGACGCTTAATTTGACTGTTCGGCACGGTAGCCTGACCATTACATCTAGCATGTAACAGACTGCCGCCTCTAAGTGTTGAATTCAATGTTCACTTTTAAATTTACAAGTTAAGGAACGATGTTAATAATTTGCATAAACTTTTAATTTACATTGTTAAAAAAACTCGATGGAGCTTTTCAACAATAAGTAAACGTTCATTTATCAGTTTTTTAAGCAATATGGCAAATTCTACATGCAAAATGCTCTCTTTTGAAAAAAGAAAACACATTATCGCTAACTATCAAGAAAAAAAGTCAATTTCAGAAATTTCTGATATTGTTCATAGGTCTAAAAGTGTCGTTCATCGTGTAATTAACAGGTCTAAAACCGATAAAACGTTAGATGCAAAACCAAAAACCGGCAGACCTCCAAAATCTCGCAAAGAGAAGATCGAAGAATTGTTAGAATATCTACAAAAAACCGTTTTGAAACTGCTACATCAATTGCTCGTAAATTTAATGAAGAGACAGATACTATCTCAAGGAAAAGGGTTGCTCGCAGGTTAAAAAAATGTAGGATTGACGCACAATGGATACAGTTCATTTCAGTGACGAGTCCAAGATTACTGTATTTAGTCCTGAGAGCAAAATATACGTACGCCGTAGAACAGGTGAAAGACTGTCTTCTCAATGTGCCAAGAAAACTGTTAAGTTTGTTGGCAGCAGTGTGTTGGTGTGGGGAACGATTTTATCTGCAGGAGTTTGCCCTATCATCCGCGTACATGGGAATATCAATGCTGAGATTTAAATGGGGGCTTCTTCAGCAGCATGTGGGACCAAGATTACACTATAATCTTTATGAATCTCGTATTTTCATGCAGGACAATGCACCTTGCCACAAGGCTCAGAAGGTTAAGGTTATGGAATCGCCCTAATGAAGTGGCCAGCCCAGAGCCCCGACCTGAATCCAATAGAAAATGTTTGGAAGATAACTGAAGAAAGGGCTCAGAAAAGAAACCCGAAAAACCATGATCACCTACAGGAGTTATTGAAAGACGAATGGGAGGGAATTACTGCTGATTTTTGCAAGAAATTAATTCGATCATGTGATCGACGATGCAGAGAAGTCATTGAAAATTTACCAAATATTAAATTTTGTTGATATTTTGTTCACAATCAAGTGTTAACAAGATTGTACCTTAACTTTTGTTCAATAGCATATTTCATTTGTTCCATTTATTCTTTATTTAAAAAAAACAAACTATGATGTAAATTTTTGTAACTTTGTATAATATTTATTCGGTAAGAATTTCATTGCTAATCATACATTACTTTTTAAGTAATAACCATATTTATGTCTTTGTTGTTTCCGTTCCTTATATTATGGCCGCTACTGCATATATATATATATATATATATATATATATATATATATATATATATATATATATATGTGTGTGTGTGTGTGTGTGTGTGTGTGTGTGTGTGTGTGTGTGTATGAATTTTATAGCAATTATTCATGAGCTCCTGTTCCTTAGATTCTTCTGTTAATCTTAATGAGGAATTATACATTCTATTGCTGAAAGTAAAGTCCAGTAGGGATATAAAAATTCAGTGAATTTCTATAGGGTATTTGTAATCATTTATAAGATACGACGGTTTAAATCTTACTGTTACACCCTATCTATCTTTATCCACACTCTCTCTTTCTCTGTATATATATATATATATATATATATATATATATATATATATATATATATATATATATATATATATATATATATATATATTTTGAACAATAAAAATTAAAAAATTAAAATCCTCAGACACACTGGGTTATAGATTAATATTCTTTCGTTTTTTTATTATTATTCCATTTAGATTCCTCGACTAGTTTCGGCCGAAATGGCCATCATATATATATATATATATATATATATATATATATATATATATATATATATATATATATATATATATATATATATATATATATATAAACGTTATGTTAGTGGATAAACAGATTTTAGTAGACGCTTAACTTGACTGCTCGCATACGGAGAGTTTCAAAATCAAATGGTTTCAAAATCAATTCCTGCTCAGTTTCACATCTGAAACGTAAACAAAACAACTTCTAAAGAATTAAGAGATTAATTTTATTAAGGCATATTGACAATAATCCAAACTTGAAAAAGTAATCGTTAGCTTAAATGTATTAAAAATCTAGTAACACTATACTTATATATATATATATATATATATATATATATATATATATATATATATATATATATATGTGTGTGTGTGTGTGTGTGTGTGTGTGTGTGTGTGTGTGTGTGTGTGTGTGTGTGTCTGTGTGCCTGCGTGTCGGCGGAATACGAATTTAATATATAAAATTATTGTTTAATTTGAATTAAATTTGCCATCTTTTTTGAATGACAAGCTAGGAAATCAAGTAATTACCACCTCTTCATCTATGCAAAAGGTTGTAAATCCGCGAGCTTGATTCTATAACATCAATATATATGTTACTGAGATAGAGAGACAAATGAAGAATAAACATTCTTATTAGTTTGCCAAATAAGACATCTACTATCGTTTTCAGTCTCATTTGTATCTGTATAAATTTTCGTATTATTGTAATGGAAGACCCCAAGCTTGCGACTGATGAAGATTCGTCTCTTTACCTTCAAAGCAGAGTTCATTCCTTACCTACAGGGAACCAGAATGTTCAAAAGGAAAGCAATCTCACCAAACCCAGCAGACATTTCTTTGATGAAAGATCGTTTTCGGTTCTGATTCAGTCTGTTCGCATCCGCTAAAAAAAAAAGAAAAACTATTTCAATATTCAACCTACAGCTAGAGATGAATACATATCATAGACAAATGTAAGTGTACTTAACAAAGTCAACTGGAAATCGAACTTGGCTCTCAGGTTTCTTATTCCGAGCCAATATCAATAAATATCACTCAGGATTGTTTTCCTTTTTTTCTCATCCTTCTTTTTTTATCTACTGTGTCCGTATTGGAAGTGGAGCATCAGGGCTCTACACAAGTTCCTATTCCTTGTTGTCCTGAGGACAATTTCTCCCATTACCAAGACTCCCGTCCCTCGATCCGGCATCCATTTACGCAGGGTTCTTCAAGTAAGCGCTTCGCTGCCTTTACCTATCTCACATTCCCTCGATATATCCAGCAAGGTGTATGTTCTCCAAGCCTTTTCTCCTCATTATATGTCCAAGACATTTTAGTTTCATTTTGATTCTGAGTAGAAGTAATCGATTTTCTTCCTCGCTGTTTACTCGTTCAGTCGATAATTACATTACATTCTGGTATATATTTTTGCTATTTAAAATGAAGATGTTCCCTCATCACAGAACCATTATTAAATTATTTCCTAATTTTTACCACTGAAAGATTGAAACGTCTGCGGTTAAAATATATTTATCATTACCCTTTTTATATCTTCGTAGATCCATCAATCTTTCAGGTCAAATAATTTAATTGAATAATACTGTGACGGCATAACTACATTGTTTTAAATAGTACCGTAGAATGTACTGTTGTCATTACGCTTTCCGAAAATATATAGTGAGATGTTACATGCACACACACAGACTTGCATATATATATATATATATATATATATATATATATATATATATATATATATATATATATGGAAGGTATGAAAAAATAAGTACATTTTTAAACTTAGCCAACGTTTTATTTTTATTTTTACGTGTAACCAATAAGGAAACAATTCAAAATTGTGAGTTTGTACATCAGTATTATACTTCAAATTGTATTGGAATGGTTGATTTTACGAGATTGAAATATCTACGGAAAAAATGTTATTTAATTTATATAGGGCACCCAGTGAGAATCAAAATCACTAAACAATAATAATGTAATAATAAACTTGGTTAAGTTCGCTAAACATTAACGTACGCCGAGTTGCCTATGGGCTGATCCTGTAGAATATACAATGTTAAATATAATAGAGGACACTTAATCAACACATATTCACTTTTCTGTGCGAAAAAAAAAAGGGCAGCTTCCCCAGCGGATATATTTTTCTTATTTTACTAAAGTCTTAAAAACTAAAGCCATATGACACATGGCCATACATGAAATACAGAATATATGTAAGCCCTATAGAAACAGTTTCTTGTTTCGCTCTTCTCGCTTGCGGAATTCTCTTTCGGATTCATTGATTTCTATCAACATTTGAACTTCAAATATTTAAATCCAATCACAATCGTTATCTTCCGTCATAATTCCTCTTCTTTTATTGTTCTCGCCCCTTAATAATTATTTCCTTTTTCTTCTTCTTTCACAATCAATAACCATGGATACAACTACATGCCTTTTAGTTAAATAAATATGAAAACACGCAGCAGTGAATTTTCATTTGATAATCTAATCCGTGTTTTCGTCTATATAAGCGACACACTAATCTTCAGAGAACAATCGCACATGCAAGATATAGATTCAATTTTTTAAGAAAATAATATTGCTTTATTGACTTGCTTGAGATGAAATGTTAAAATATCGAACTCCATGCTTCGAAAGAAGACATATATGTATGCTTTTCCCTTTTAACGAATACTAGCAGCATGGCCCGGCGTTGCCCGTGCTTGATTCAAAAATCATACGACTCATATAGCGGTCGCTATCACTTGACTTAACATATTTTTGCCCTTCCTTGCCTTTAAAGGAGTGCCCTTTGCCGTGCTGCTGTTGCTACATGCCTTACTTCTCACACTACGATTTTTTTTCTAAGCTCTATACTAAACATTAAATCTGTTACGAAAAATGAACTAAACAAAATGAACACAAAACAATCAGATTTAAAAAAAAGGACTATTAACTGGAAAAAACCGAATGAAAAAAACTGTTAAAAAAAATAATTTCCCACACCCAACCCAGTTTCCTGAAATATTGAAACTGGTCATACTACTTGGGAGAGGTTGTTGTTGCCCTTGTACTGTTAACCCGGTAATTTGGAAACCATATATTGATCCGATTTTAAGCTCAAATAAAAAGAGCTCAAAAGTGTTTAACAACGCGAAGTCAACTGCACAGAGTCCAAAATGAGGTGAAAAAATAGATGTACTGAGTCCCAAGTAAAAAATCGGGCTCCGGCATGACACAATGGCGTAAATTGAAAAATCGGATCTGGGATGCGGCCTGGGAGAAAGAACAAAGCTTAAGGAAGTGAAAAATGGACTGCTGAGGGCATGGTCAACACGGAGGTTTGTATCGATTTTTGAGTCATGACTGGGTCACACGGCATTCTATGCAAGGCACCTCGAACTGGGCCGCGTAGGTATTTCTAGTTGAACTGTAAAGAACGCCCGAAATCTTAGAATGTAATCCGCCCAAATACCGGAGTAACAGGCCATTTACCAATTTTATCCAAATTGAAAATCTGTCTCCGTTACGAATTGACGCCGTAAATGTCGGAAGTTGAATCGACATTTGACGTTAATTGCAGCCGGGGCGTGAAAAAGAAGTCTAAAAACTGACAGCTGATGGCAGGATCGAACCGGAGATTTTTATCGATTCTTTGCTGTACGAAAGGGTCTGGCACAAATTTTTGAAAGGGCCGGTAATCTTGTCGGGTTCATTCATTTCTGTACATATGGTATGGTGATATGAGGAGAGACAATTGATACTTGCAACTATACATTAGTTGGCGATGAGATCAATGCTTCTCAGTAATGAGGTAAAGGGGAGCAAGTGCATATCCCAAGGATGCATTTTATCCATCAGATGCCGACGTCCCCTTCATTTTCAGAAGATCGTAATTCGAAGTCGAGCCCTGTTTTGCTATGACAATTAATAAGGCCCAAGGACGAACACTGACTCTCACTGGTGTAAACTTAGAGGATAAGTGCTTCTCATACGGCCAAATTTATGTAGCCTGCTCTCGAGTCGGCAGGTATTCCTTTATTCACCCTCACAAAGCTGAAAATGTGGTCTACACTGATGTCCTCAGCAAGTCCTCAGCAAACTCCATTCCAATTTTCCTTTCAATGCAAGCTCTTGCTACCATTTACCGCTGCCATTTAAAATTTTGGCTTCAATAATGTTTGGGTGTAGTGCCTGAATTATCATCCTGGTCCCATTACAGAGTTTCGGTAGACGCAGGTTTCTAAGCAACATAACCGGGATCCCCACTTTAAGTTCCAGAATGTAAGGAGCGAGACCAGCGGGGTGGAGGCAGTTTAAGGATTTCTTATTTCTTCTGGAGTTCTGTCAATGGATTTGTAAACCTGCAACACGCCTGGCACAGTTTCCAGAATCTGTCCATTAAGGGTTGTCACAGTGGTGTTTTCTGGGGCAAGAATTGCCCGCTCACTAAGCCACGCAATATCGTTTCAGTTGGTTTGAAGATCAGGAAAAACTGACTCTTTGAAAGCTACTGGCGTTGTGACTACTGTAGACAACACTTGGACATTTACAAATGCATTAGTGTCAGCTGGAATAATATATTCACAAAGGGCTAATAATGAATTCGAAAATTCGGCGGACCCAAATTCGCCAATTACGTGTGCACGCATGTTGGTGTTAAGGTGCAATGGTCTTACAGTGGGCCAAAGTTGTGACGATTTCAAGCACGATGAATAGCGTCAGCCCTTGTCCCCTTAAGTACAACGGGGAGGGTCTGGCAAAAGTCACCGGATAGAAGGACAGTTATACCTCCCATATGATCATCGAATATTATTCAGAGAGCGGTTTACAGGTTCGAGTGCAGTTTTGGGACTGACAGTGCACTCATCCCAGACGATGAGCTTACATCGCCTGAGTACCTTCGCTAGACCTAATTGCTTAGCTATACTGTATACAGATGTTTCTGCCTTAATCTGGTCAAACGGAAGTTTAAACTGTTCAGCCACCCGGTAGTAATGTGGCAGCAATGCCTGAAGACGCTACTGCTATCGCCACTACGCCATGGCGCCGAATTTCTGCACGAAGCAGTTTTGTTACGAACGTTTTTCCCGTTCACCCAGGCGCATCCAGGAAGAAAATTGATCCTGTATCCTGCCTGGTGGATGCAAGAACCGCATCGTAAGGGGCGCTTTGGTTTATGACAAGTTTTGACTCATTTGTTGTGACATAGGCGTTGAGCTCCTCAACAGAGTAGGATGTCTCCCGCACAATCTCAGGTGATTGACTGGAGGAAGCCACACGATCTTTGTGTTTGAAGTCCAATAGCGGCGAGAGATTCCCCCTCCCCATTTAAAAAAGGTTCTCAATGATTATAAGGGCCCTGTTGTAAATTTCGTCGTTGTAAGAACCATTGTTGGACCCAGCAGGTGCGCTTCTCTTGTATTTGTCCCAAAGTGATTTGGAATCACTGAATTCGCACATTGGTCAGATTGTGGTGAAGAGGTGGCAAAAGTTTAGGGCATTGTTGAAAGAGCTCCCTCAGCGATTGTGGCATCCCACTGGCTGTCGTCTTCCAAAAGGCCGAGACGGAGGCAGTCTCACGAAATTGTCAGATAAAACTCCATTAACAGTCCGTAAGTTATTGCAGCTCGTTGGACCACTAACTTTGTGCAAAAGGAGTCGCAAGTAAAAACATTCCTGTCGCGATGGAGGAACCGTGAATACCCATCCGAGTATGGATTCTTTTTTGACGCCTGGATAGCCCTCGACGTTGGCCCCGCACTTCCGCTGATCCCAGGTGTCCTATTTTATCCACATGTAGTATGAAGGAACGTCTAGGTACAGTAGAGTCCTAGCAAACTCGTCCTGTCGACAAAGTTTGAAGAACGCTGTAAACGCTGTGTCTTTGGTACGTGCAGCCACAAGCATGGCTGTATCCGCAGAAAAATAACGAAGTTCGTCGTTTTCTAGGTGCACAGCAACCTGGACGATTGTTGGGAAGCGTTCGTGCATGGGGAAGCTGAATATGTGCCAAACGACCTCTGTGCTGCTAATGACGCGCCATACAAGTAAGTCCTGAATTTCGTCTACGGAAGCTTCCTGCATCATCAGTCCGTTTGTTGATGTACTTGAATACATGCTTGATGGAGCGAATTGAATAGCAATATTCGACATTGATGTGAGCATTGAACGCTTTTGTTAGCAGGGGATCTCAAGGCACGACCCATCTGTTATCCACTTGGTGGCCCTTTATCACGGCTGTAAATCCTCCCTCAGCGGGACTCCTTCGCCGGTACAGTGGGTAACCATCGCTCCCTGTAATGGTTTCGCTCAGGAAATCTCGTGGGCAATGCCGGGTGCATTTACCATCGCTGTTGTGACAGATGGTTTAATTGTAATGCGACTTGCAATGACCACGAATCATGTTGGTTGTCAGTATTTCGTACATTTCAGGGTCAGCCGATGGATCAGGAATTTCAGCAGAAATCAGATGATCGATTTCTGTGACCTCAATCTTGTCGTACAGCCAAATTACTATATGTGGGTGAGGCAGGCCTCGTTTCTGCCACTCAATAGTCTGCATGCGACCGTAAATAGCCCCCCAGCAAACTTGTCCCTTTGTAATCACATCCATTAGCTTTCCCAACTTCAGATGGTGAACGAGCGCAATGATGTCTGGATGATCGTAGGCCGATTTCCCTTCCTTCAATAAGTTCTTTAGCAATTGCGTACCATTTTGGGTTACACGTGAAAACTATGAATAGGTCTGCTCGGCCGTACTTACGAACGTATGTCATCGCGTTTTGGGTCCTCGCGTTGATGTATCGTGGACTGCCTGTGAACGTTGCAGGTAGTATGCACATCTTGCTTATTGCGTGGATCAGCGTCATTTCGTAAAGCATCGCGGAAGAGAATGTAAGGGTCGCAGGGCAACTTGGTCTGATTCAATCTGATGTAACAAAGTCTATACGGATTCCATCTTAGCAGCCATGCCCACTATGAATTGATGGAAAATTTGCCGGCTTCGATGAAGATGATTGAATGCACCCTCATGTATCATCAATAGGTCAGCGTAGAAAGCCCTGGTAGATACTGTTTTTCAGGTAAACCCATTTTGCAGAATGACAAAATGGTACCCATCTTGTCTGTAAGGGAAGAGAATTGGTTATTGCAGTGCATCGTAGAACCCGTGCGTTTCACTGATTCTGTGGAGCACACTGCCGCGCGATTCGATAACAATGTCACGTCAGTTGTGCTGATCAGCGCTGACAATGACGGAAACTTCGTTTTTGCGTGAACATTGTAACGGAGTTCGTCATCTCCCTGGGGCTATTTGTCAGCATCAATTACAATAATGAAATGAGAAGAAGTGTTATTTTCGAGAGCATACTTAAAACTGCGGACATAGCTGTTTGTCTCGTGGAACATTTGTTGGAGACTCAGTATGATATCCCTGCGAAGATGATTGTCCTGGCCTGTATCGTTCTCGGGAATAATGCACATGCGGGCATCTGCCTGTTGATTGTAGTCAGCTATGAAGTATATTTGTAAAAAGGTCGAATCAGTGGCAGTTTCCGGCAAAAAAGATCCGAATCCGGTAGTAAACCTGACCTTGAACCTTGAAGGTTGGATTCCAACTTACTTCTCGGAAGGCATTTCCACCAAAGAGGTCATCTGGAAGGTACAATTGTACTCTCTGATTTTTGCGAGGAAATGTTTGTAGTCTTGACTGGAACCCTCCAACAGAGCTCTTGAAAGGGTGTCAACTGTACCTTTCCGTCTGAACAATACAAACCTGCAGAATCACCAGGCCATTTTTTGACATTGCAATGCCCACAGACGAGTGACATGGATCCTATTTGGAGGTCATTACTGGGAGCGATGGTTATCCACTGTACCGGTGAAGGAGTCCCGCTGAGGGAGGATTTACACCCTTTATAAAGGGCTACCAAGTGGATAACAGATGGGTAGTGCCTTAAGATCCCCTGCTAACAAAAGCGTTCAATGTTCACATCAATGTCGAATATTGCCATTCAATTCGCTCCATCAAGTATGTATTCAAGTACTCTCTCGTAGTTGAACGCCAGCTTAAACCAAAACTGCTTTGGTGGGCTACAGAGCCCTCGCTATACATGACAGCGCTTGTTAACAGTCTGCAACCTTTCAAGCCTTTCAGTAGGTCCTTCTACAGTTCTAGCAGCGGTAGTTGAAATTGCATCGCGTTGCATCATTGTGCGCTTTTACGCGGAAATTTCCGACTCCCTTGCAGCGTCGGCTGCATGGCGTGCAGTTTTCTCAGCCATGGATTCTTGGGACCGTCGAGTGGACGTTGCCGCAGTATTCGCTGAGTTACGTGCGGTTTTCTCAGCCGAGGTCTCCTAGGACCGTGGAATGGAAGTTGAACCGCCGTCGACTACATTGCGAGTAGCGTTTCCATGCGGGCTCTTTCGAGACCGGGTAAGCGCTTGTGATGGAGCCGCGTTTTTTGTTGTCTTGCAAGCGTTTAGGTAGTTTCCACTTACTTTTCAACAAATATGTGTAAACTGATTTGCAGTACAAACGGTAGTTTCGCTCACCAAGCGTTACATGTGACAAAATATACTGCCTCCGTTGAGATTGACTGGAAAGCCTCAAAGCGGCATTTAACTCGGTTTCCTCCTTCCGCTTTCTATTTGACGCAGAGGCTCTTTTAGAACCCCTGCTAAGGTTGACACGCCGCGGTATTTTGGCACGCTACCATTCGCCCATGCTTTGAAAATTTCTGTTATATATGGTCTGGTGCTCCTGATTTATATTTAGTGATTCTTTATAAAATCGAAAGAAGAATCTGCTATTTTATTGTTCCTGAGCAGGCATCTCGCTTTAAGTGACTTGTCGGCTCTCTTGGACATTTCGTTAAATGCATTGATGGTTATTGTTCGAATAAATATTCTTCTATGGCACCTAGACTTTATGGAATAGAGTGGCGAAAATGCCTCAGCATTTTACAGTTGAAATGGCTCTGTGTAAGCGTAAGTTCTATTGTAACAATTTCTTCTATCGTTACAACATTATGCTTACCACTTAACATTGTTACTCAAAAATTGATATGTACTGTCAACCGCATTCTTCTTTTTTTTATTATTCTCTCTTAGTCTTTCTTTCTCATACTCTAACACTCAGTATCACTTTTGCCTCTTAGCGCCTATATTATTAACTTTCTTCGAATGAATATATATATATATATATATATATATATATATTCTCCCCCTTCAAAATTTTCCATTCTGCCTAAATTGATAGCCAAAGTCTATTACTAAGAAACATTACTTACAGTCTTTTTTTATTACTTTACATTCAGCAATCAAAATAACAAGATTTAGACCGTCTTCCCAGCAAAGAAACGTCATGCTTCAAAACACTTTCGGTAGTTATTTTGTACGAAGACTATGGACACGGATTACTGGATATTTTCTAGGACACCGAATCTGGTTCCATTCACCGAAACTTTCCCCCATTCTAGTCTTGTAGAATTGATACTGGTTCAAAGGATTATCTATAATCTTGATGTAATGCGTTCCGACAGGGCGGAACAAACAGGAAAGTATTTTACTTTTGTTCCTTACCTAAGTCCTGCTGTATGTACGCATGCGTAATCTTTTTCTCACGTTGGGAATTTTCTTTCAGTCTACCTAGGCTTCTTAGGATCATTGCTGGCGCTCTCGTCAGAGAATAGCAATCTTTATAAATCCGGATGCTGTAGTTGCTGTTTTCTTCGACAAAGATAAATGTTCTTGTAACGAAAACTAAGATGCAACCTGATTGCTGCAGATATAGCTTTAGCTCTAACGTAGCGGTAATATTTTAAAGCATTATTAACATTAAATTACATAAATCATTAAATTATGTAAATTATAAATATGAAATTACATAAAATATCGACAGCATCCTGGATACATAAACAGTTTCAAAGAATTCAAGCTTAGTTGACTAAATCAGTTCACATAAAATTATGAAATAGAAAGGAAGAGATTTGATAGATTTCTTTGCTTTAATTAAGTTAAACCTGTTTGAGACTAGGCTAGAAAGAAGAACTTTCATGGAGGGTAAAATACACATTGGCGAGTGTACTAATATTTCTTTTATATGCCATGTCAGTTGAGGTGTTACACAGCATCCTGTCTTTTGTACTTCTTAGCAAATATCTTTCCTACACCCAGATCAGCTATCCATGAATAAAGCTCGTTAAGTTGGTTATTATCCGTTTATCTCCGCCCTTTCATTGATTATGCCCAGTGAGTATCAAATTCTCCAAGTAAACTTTCTTTATTTCACCAAAATTCCAACTCCGCATTTATGAATCTAAGTATAAGTGTCCATGTCTCCTTTTACACCAACAGCGTTTTTTTCAGGTAGTTTAATTGATAGTGGATCAAATGTATAGCCTCGGTATTGAACAAGAATCTGAAAATTGAATTTGCATTCGAGTCGAGAATTTATTTTCGAACAAATATAACTGGAGATGTATGAATACATGTATTCCTCCAGCTCAGGATGAAATAGTAAAACAGGCTGGACAACCGAGAATTCACAACCGTATTTAGCCGTGGAAAAGCACATCCGATCCACATAATGAAACTGTGTACCTCTATGATCCCGAATGAGGCCGAAATTGTTTGATAGTTTTTTCTTTCCTTAAAACTCTCTCGCTGCTCATATAATCCGAACATTGTATTCATAGCATTCTTCTATAGAACCACATTTTTTATTTAATTCTCTGTGCAGTGTTCCTTCAGAACGTTGGCGATCATTGTTCTCCACAACTTCCAGCTCTTTGTCTTTTTTCCTATCTCTCCTAATCCCTGTTCTGCAAGCGTGTTATGTAGGTTATTCGCTGTTTACTTTGTCCCTGTTGCTTTCAAAATGACGTGTGGGTGACAAATTCTCCACGAAACTCTTTTCTGTTTATGTACCCTAGAAATTACAAATATCTCATTCTGATTGTATGTAGCAGTGTCTTTTTTGTTTTCACTTTGTTTAAAATTTCGGCATCACTCACATGTTACCACCATGCTATTCCCTTTTGACGAACAATATTGCTTCAATCTCTTCTACATTTGTGATGAGTATATTCACTAGCATATAGAAGGAGCGATATTACATAACAGATGAGTAAGCTTTTCTCTTTTTCCAAAAGAACTCTTCCTATTCCTTAATACTTAGCTTTTGGAAGACACCTTCCAGTTCGGTGTCATATATTTCGTTTTCTGTTAAAAAAAGTTTCTAAATATTTAGCTTTTCTTGCTTACTTCATTTTGTTGTTTTCAATTTGTAGTTCACATCTTGGGCTGTTCGTTTTATTGACAAGCGACCATTTCATCTTTTTACAGTAGATTTCCCTCGCCATATATTATAATGATTTTATTGTATTCAGAGAAAAGAGAAATTAAAAGTATTGGCAATAAGTTGACATCCATTCTTCGCCTTAACAAGAGGACAATGTCTGGATTGGATCGTTTGCTTAGATCTCAATATCCCATAGTATTGATTCTTTGTATTTTGTGGAAGAGAACCTGGTTTCAACTGACAACATCGATTTACCTCTTTGAAATCAAACCTTATGACAATTCCCAGTGCATCTTCCTTTATATATAGGTGTTTTTCTCGCTGTTTCCTCCGCTGCCTTCATTTATTTCTGATGTAGTTTACATACACATTTCTGTTTTTGTATTTCATCTATTTTGTCGTTTTCATCATCAACATCATCATAGCATAATTTCTCAACGGGTCGTTAACCAAGACCTAGTTTAAGAGAAGCTAGTATATATATATATATTTTTTTCTTTTTTACAAGCGGACTAGTGCAGATTTTTTGCTATTATCACGACGTTTTTGCCGTTGATCACTTCGGTTCTAATCAAGTGCTTTTTGATCCGGAAAACGTTGAAAGAAATTCAATGTGAACCCTTTATTTTAATCGTTGCGTTGACCATGTCCAATTATATTTCGTCTAGTTTTTTTATTTTTTTTTTTATTTAGTACTCCTTAGTTATTACTCCAGCCTTTACCACTGAGGACGCAAATAGATTCCCAAATTTGATGGGGGCAACCTGTGCAGTCTTTATATTTTCTTTCCAGAGAAAGACGAGCAGTTCAACAATCTTTTGGCTATTTTATAAACAGAGGTTACAAGTTGTGTTAATATCCTATCTGTATTGTTTCTATAGTAAACAGAGGTCCCAAGTTTTCAGTTATTATAGCGGTCTCATTTACTTTATTCACTTTCAAGCCATTTATATTTACGTATTTCGTCATATTCATTAAAAAATATATTTTCAACCTGCGCCACTGTCATATTTTTTGTTCATTCTTTTTTTACCAAAGTCACGAGACTGTTAATCAGTATGAATGGTAAAGTTCCATGGAATAATGAGCTTATTTCATTTTATCAACGTTATGTCTCTATTAAAGAATATGACACACTGTAATGCGGACATAGGCTTAAATAAATATATTATATGTGTATGCCGATATTTGTATTCTTTCGCTACCCGGATTGGACGTCAAGCCACTAAATGATTAATGGTCACGATATTTTCTATACACATTATTATTATTATTAACAAAACAAAATGATTGACGTCATGCATATAATATTTTTCAACACTTATAGAAGAAAGTGATTTAATCTCCGCGGTTGTTATGTCAGACAAACAATGTGACATTGAGCGAGATTACAAAACATTTTATTACAATCGTCTGTAATTCCGGCGAACAATATAAGCTGACTGAAAAAAAAATATTAAGAATCCGTCGACATTCCGACCCTTAAAAAACATAAGGACAGTTACATACGCTGACCCTTAATTTCTCGCCCTGGGGAAATTAACGGAATGACGGGACACTACTACAGGATTTATACTAATCAGTTTCATTAATGCCTTTTAATAATTAATCAACTAACTGATAATTCAAAATGTGCACAATCATCAACTCACATTTCATTTGCATGCCATTCACACTGGTCAAGGTTTCGTTCGTTTTAACGTGTTGAATACCAGTAAATCCGTTTTTCTGAAGAAAACCGATCTTTGTAAAAAAGACTTATGACTTTTACAGATTATCTAGATTTTTTTTACTTGTATACAATTTTTAAACTCTGAAGACATAGACATAGATTCGAAATATTGTGTAAAATTACCAACCGCAGTGTTTTCATTTCTTTTTCTTTTCTTAAATTGCTATCTTTACTAATTCTGCTTCTTCTTCTTATTATTATTATTATAATTATAATTATTATTATTATTATAATTATAATTATTATTATTATTATTTCCTTTGATTTCTGTTGTATACACAGTTCCTAATCTCAACAAAATATCTAAGGTTCGAAATGGCTTCACCCAGTTTTGTAAACAAAATATAATAAAAATAAAAAAATAAACCTAACATCACACACATTTTACATAATAGTTCTTCGTAATATGTGAACTATACTTGCGCGTACATTTTGTTTTATTTCTTTAAGACATACGCTACCAAGAATCCCTTGAGTTAATGTAACGGAACTTTTTCGAAACAATGCTAGGGTTTCCCAACTACAACGGAAATTATTGATGTTGTCCCTCATGTGCCAAGTTTTTGTCAGTCCCACTTCAAGATAATTGTATTTTGATAGTTTCTTTTGGAAGATGTTCAAAGATACATTACAATCTGCAGGGAGTGCTATGTCAATAAGAAAGCAGATTCTGTTTTTGTAGTCTTTCACCACGATGTCTGGGCGATTAGGTTTGATTGTTTTTTTGGTGTGTATTGTAAAGTCCTATAAAATTCTTACATGTCCTATGTCAGCAACCAGGTCAATGTGATGTTCATACCAGTTTCTTAAAGTTTGATTTCCGTAAAAGTTGAATACTTTTTACCTCAGATATTGTCCCTATGCATAATGCCGAGTTTTATATTTAGTAGGTGCTAACATCCTACAACCTGACACGAGATGGCCATTTGCTTCTGAATATTTATCATAGAATCTGCATTTCGAGTTGACACAGTATTTCAGTATGTGTATTAAGTAATATCTGTTTAGTAAGCATTGGTCCCTTAAAGCAAGATTAAATTCTTCGTTTTCAGCTTATAACCCTGAACGACGTAACCACTTGTGGGCACGGAGTTGTCTAAATCATCCTTTTTGGTACGGGCAGTGTATTGACCATAAAGATGATTATCTTTTCATCGTTTCTTCAGTTGGCACATTGCATTTATTTTTGCTTTCTTTTTTCAGTTCATTTCCACTGTAATAGGTGCTTTATGGTTTATCTTCACTTCCGTATCCACTTGAAATTCCCATTTGAACTTGCTGTATTTGTTTCTTCTTATCGTTTGTATTTGTTCATTTTTTCTTTTGATTTATGTTGTATTCTCATTTCTTTCCGGATCCCAACTAGAGGCCTAATGTCAGAAATATGAAAATGATATTTTCACTAAATATTGCTGCAAAAGAGAAATAAGAACAAAAATGAAAAAAACCTAAAGGCCCACACATCATGTTGGATATACATTTGAGAAAAATGTTTTGAATTTCCTTCAAACATGGGCCTCCATGGATCCCTATAATTAGAACATTTTCCAATAAACCCAAGGACCTCAACGACAACTAGAATTATATGCCATATTTGTGAGATTTCCACTTCGAGATCCTTGTATTTTGATAGTTTTTTGAAGATCTCCAAAAATATTACAGCCTTCATGAACTGTACATTCTTTTTTTTTTTGGCTTTGATCAGTATAACTTGGCTATTTCTTCTGACTGTTCTCTTTGGGTGCATTGTTAAATCCAATGAAATTGGTACTATGAATTTATCGCGTCTGGCTGGTGTTCATACGAATTCCTAACAATTTTCTTCCAATAAAAGTTACGGATATTACAATACAGATATTTACCCAACCTGTTATTATTATATATACGAACATAAAGTAATGGTACACGTTATTTTCACCAAATAGGAAAGTTGTTGGAAGCACAATAACTACGCCTTTTTACAAGAGGTGAATAAGAACCTACATGCGAGCAATGGCGGTGTCGTCAGGAAAAAAAATGTCCACGTCCTTTAGCTTTCACTGTTTTGAGCAGATGAAATTCGGAAAGTGTCACGTCTTGACAATGCAACAGATGTACGCTTTCTTGAAGAGGAAAATATTTGTTAATGCGTGCATAATCTTCACTACCGCTCAATAGCTATCAGTAAGAAGTCTCTCTCTCTCGTTCTGTCTGTCTCTTTTTCTCTCTCTCTCTCTCATAATCTCTCTCTCTCTGGCTACTTAATCCCCCCATCTCATACTAAAACCTCCTTGATTAATATGTATGGATCACAATTTCGCGAGAGAGCAATAAAACACCAAACTCCTTCTAACAATACAGATGAGCTAAATGGAAAGATTACGGAAGCATTCACCAACTTAAACAAATGAACCGCCCACAATGTTTGCAAAAGATTCCGAAGTCCTCTGGAGGCCATCGTTGAAGCCAATGGCGATTTTATTGAATAGATTTACCCTTTAGAATTTCAATACACTTTTGTGTAAGTTTGGTAAATATATCATTTAAAATGATGAGTCAGTGTTATTTTCATTTACGTGTAATTTTGATGACAATTCATTAATCACACCATATATATATATATATATATATATATATATATATATATATATATACATATATATATATATATAAAGAAATATAGTCTTAAGGTGTGCTATATTTATGGAATAAAGTGCTCAATATCAGAGATAGAGCGTGTGTAAATATAAAAGTGAACATAGAAGTCAACACTTAGAAGTGGACCGACGATTGCATATAGCATGAACAGACTGTCGCCTCTAAGTGTTGACTTCTATGTTCACTTTTATATATATATATATATATATATATATATATATATATATATATATATATATATATATTATGAGTGTAGATAGTTTAATCACTACAATATAACACCAATATCCGCCTCTAAAGGTGTAGGCTAAACATGAGATATTCGGGGGCGGGGTGCGTCTTTGTAGAGGAACCCAGTGTATAGAATATCAGATTTATTATATTAATCCTTTCACAATCAAATGAGGAAGTACAATGCTCACTATATACTTAAATTCATATGAACAAAAATGAACATATTGTGTGAAAATATCGGTACTAACATTCTCATCTATATCACTATTTAGTAGGCAAACTAAGTAAAGCATAAAGCTGTTTTTGTAAATATTTTGAAAGTACATACGCCAGAGAAAGATGGGATACTTCATGAGCAGTATTGGCCATATAGCAGAATTAATTATTTTTATATGTACACTCCGTGCCACATTATTAACGATATAACTTTTTTTTTTAATATTTCAAAAACCGTCCAATCAATTCACATAAAATTTTCACACAATGTTGGCAACACTGACCTACGTAATCGCTGAAATTTTCGTACTGATCTGCACAATGTAAACAAACTGGCGCCATATTTGTTATCAGCACAGTGATTTGACCGTGCCAAATTATTAGAAAAGTGTAAGAATTTAGTGAAAAGATGGGCGGTAAAAGCAGTCTAAGTGATGCTGAAAAGAAAACTATCACCTCAGAAATGTCAAAACGTAAATCTACGCTAGACATTTCTAAAATGATAGGGAAGTGTCATCAAACAGTGAAAAAGTTCACCGCCGACCCTACACAAGTACGCAAAAGGGCAGATAAAGGCAGGCCGAGGGTTATTTCACGTCGTCTCATGTCACGACTTATAGGAGAGGCCACGAAGAACCCTGGACTTACCAGTCAAGAGCTTTTAAATCGCATTGGTGATCATACTGTGTCTAAAAGTACTCTGTGTCGGTATTTTAGTGAAATAGCAAAACAGTCCAACCTGTATCGAAGCCTCCGTTGACAAGAAATCACATTCAAAATCGATTGAAATAGGCCGAGGACAATATGAACATTGACTTCTCTAAAGTTTTGTTCACAGACGAAATTCGAGCAACACTTGATGGGCCAGATAGATGGTGCAAAGGCTGGGTTATTAACGGACAGAATCGCCATCATCGTTTGAGACGCCAACAAGGCAGTGGAGGCATAATGATCTGGGGTGGTATTATTAGAAAAACATTAGTGGGCCCATGGAGAGTACAAGATAGTGTCAAAATAACTGCTGATGCATACAAAGCATTTATGAAGGAGCATCTTACCGTGGATGAGAAGGCAAAGAGTTGCCTTCAGAAGGGCCATTGTTTTTATGCAAGATGTGCTCCCTCACATGCTGCTCAAAAGACTACTGAATATTTAAAACAGATAGGCTTCAATGGACCTCGAAAAATGAAGTGGCCAGTAAATTCTTCGGATTTGAACCCAATCGAAAGCCTTTGAAGCATCGTGAAGCGTAGACAGTAAGCCAATGAATGACAATTCAGGCGCAACCCTGAGTTGTGGGAAGCAATTCTTAACATATCTCACCGCATTACAGCAGATGACATCCTACAATTAACAAATTCTTTGGATCGTTGACTTCTTCAAGTAATTTAAAAACAGGGGAAGCACATTGCCTATCAATTTGTTTAAAACTGTGTCTGTGCTTGTATCTGTTATTATTTGTTTGATTATCTCATTTATTAGCTTCTTTTGATCATAAACTTTCACATGTAACATTAATAAAGGTTTTGTTTGGTCAATTCTGAGAATTTTATTAAAACTTTCTAATAATTTGGCACGCTCATTCACCGTGCTGATAATAAATATGGCGCCAGTTTGTTTACATTGTGAAGATCAGTACAAAAATTTCGGTTATTGCGTAGGTGTGTGTTGCCAACACTGTGTGCAAATTTTGTGTGAATTGATTGGACGGTTTCTGAAATATTAAAGAAAGATCTTAAACTTACCAACAACACTGTTGTATATAAGGCTAGACCTCAAAATAGAAGGGTTATGATCGTCAGGATAACATCGTCCTAAAAGTATAGCCTCATAGCTTTCTAGGCCCGAATCCATTGATCTATTAAGTATAGGGCGTAGTCGAAAGAGCAATCAAGACACGTCCTGATAAAACTATAAAGTCTCTGAAGTCCGCCATATCAAATACAATGTCCAAAGTAGATTAAGGTAATCTTATTCTGTCATTTCTTCGTTTCAGACGTCATAATTAAGCGAACATCGATACTAACGGCTGATTCAATAAACGAATATTATTCCTGCCAGTTATTTATCAAATAAAGCGCTTGTGTAATGACTTAAGATTCTTTTACTAAATTCATACAAATTTCCTAGGATAACTAGGAAATCCTGTATATATATATGACTATATATGTAGACTACAGGCAAAGTGCTTTGGCAGCTTGCATTTCTTTAAAAACAGCGTAAATGCGATATTTTTGTAAAGTAAAAAAAATAACATTATAGTAAGTAGCTTTTATATTGACAAAAATAAGCACTTAACTATAAAAACGTATCATAAGACAGCATTATGGTTTGTTTTACTAAATGAAACGAGCAGCAGCAGCTGCTTTAAATATGGCTTTACAAATTCTTAGCATTTTTTCCAACAGTTTTTGAATAAAAGGAGATGAAATCACCAAAGAAAATCACACTCTTACTCTTTGTTATTTTCTTCAAACTTTCCAATTTAATTCATCAGATATTAATTCAATCGGAGATAAGTCAAGAGATTGCGGTGGCCAAGATATAATTTCCACAATTGTGTTTCCCTTTTAGCTCGAGATAATTTTGATATAATGTACAAGTGTATTTTGGACAGTTGTAGCGTTATAAGCTGACTTTTTTTTCAAATGCGAAAAGCGGATGATATAGCATGCCATTTCAAAATCTAATGAAAAGATTCATTCGATTTTGCAATCAAATCAAATGTATTGCTATTTTGATAATCACAAAATGTTTATTGAATTCTTAATTGTGAAGAACAAAATATAATGTTTCACGTACAAAATATTCATAATTTAGAAAAGGTTTTGTTGAGAGGCCAATTAAAATTTGAAATTTTGGTAATAAGAGAAGACTTGAAAAAGAAATGTAAATGGACTGCAGGTACTGAAAATCTTAACTTTTACTTAAAAAAATACAAAAAGTCTCATTTTCAGATTTTTTTTTTATTTGAAGAAATGCCCGGTGTCCCTGAAATTTTTACTGCAGAATATATATATATATATATATATATATATATATATATATATATATATATATATATATATATATAGTTTATGCAAAACTAGATAATCCGCATGGGTAGACCCAAGGGGGATGATATCCAGAGAGCTCAATGTAAAATTCAGAGCAGATATGTTTGAATAAAAACAGATGACTTTAAGGTTCCATGTAATAAATTATTTCACCACAACCCTTTTACAGGCCTCTGAATCATCAGACTTTACTTCCAAAAGTTGAAATGAAAAATGAAAAGAAACTTACACATTTTTGACGGACCGCACCAATTAACGAAGTGAGGAAGTGAGGTGGGAGAGAAGATATAATTGAGTTAGATGTACCATTTTCAATTCCTTATCCTTAACCCCACTCTGTGTAGGCTAGACGTCGCTTAACTTAACGCATGCTATCTATATATAGATGGGTAAGGGGTGAGGGAGAAGGCCGACTTAAAGGTGGAAGATACAGTTAACAATAAAATAATAAATCAGGATTCACTCAACTTCTTAGATGCTGTTATTCCGCATTACTTTAAAGGTATCTTTGGGGGTTAGAGTTTGATATAATTCTAAATGTCTAAAAAATCTACGACGAATTTAATTTGAAGTTTGTTGGAGTTTTGGGTATTTTCTATGAAATAGTCGATTGGAAAAATCATAGACAGTATGCTGAAAGAATAATCTATATTATTTCTGGTAGTCCTTTTTATTAAGTTTTCTCACATAGTAACGTATGTGAGAAAACGACATTATTTTTACACCATCCTAATATTTTCCTAAACTTTTTTCTTATAGCTTGTTAAGTTGACATCTATTCGTTTGATTCTTGTTCATAAATTAAATTCGTTACTGTTTTTAGATACCTAATTATCAAGGTTTATTCGAATTCAGATAATTTTATCATCAATAATGATTATTAAAGGGTAATATATTTCATTTTAAATTAAATTATCAATTTAAAAAATTTACCTCCGTATTATTTATTTAAACTCACTTCCAATTGGAGAATATTAGAGGAGAATCCTCATAATCAAACATAAAGATCCGGGCATATTGCTAAATAGACACAATGAACTATTTTTTAAATACAGACAAAAGAACAACCTAAATCTAAGTAAATACATTGAAAATAGCTATATAGGAAGAACAATATTGAATGACCTTTGATTAGTTAGAAATATTACTATGCACGCATGAGCGCGAATACATGACTGTATGTATATGTCTATGGTATTGTACTTGAACACTGATATACTTTTTGTTGCGTACACGTATATGCGTTTATATGGAAAGAGAGGCATACTGGCGGTTTTTTTTGTGAGTTTGAATGTGTATAACTAGATGGGTACCTATATGTCTTGCCATAGATATGGGATAGCGAGTAATATATGTGTAAATTATACGATTTTGTGTATTCATAATATAATAACATATTGATATTGATATGGTCTTGGAATGCATGCATATATGGGTGTATGTGTGGTCGTGTGTATGTATATGTATGTGTATGTCTATATATATATATGTATATATATATATATATATATAGATAGATATATACATGTGTGGGTATATATATATATATATATATATATATATATATATATATATGTATAGATGTATGTGTGGGTGTGGGTGTATATATATATGGGTGTGTGTATGTGTATACGGATATATATATATATATATATATATATATATATATATATATATATATATATATATATATGTGCATATGTATGGATGTACATATGGGCATTTGTGTGTATATGTGTATATGGATATGGATTTACATATAACTTTTTGTGTGTGGAGGTATATATATATATAAGTATATGTGTATGTGTGAATATGCGTGTAGATATGAGTGTATGTATTTCTCTATAGGTGTATATGCGTAGATATGGGAATATACATATACTTTATGTGTAGATATGTGTGCATATGTATATATGGATACATAGGTATGTAGAGAGTTATAGGGATATAGATATAGATAGGGGTTAGGATATGTGTAGAGGTGTGTATGTTTATGGATTGTAAAAGAAGGACCTAATTTTCTCTTAGTAGTGTTTTATCCAAAGTTCTCCTCTAGGACTCTCCAATTGGAAGTGAGTTTAAATAATACGGAGGTAAATTTTAAATTGGTAATTTAATTTGAATCCTTTAATAATCATTATTGATGATAAAATTATTTAAATTGGAACAACCTTTGATAATAATTAGGTAGGTATCTAGGAGCAGTCACGAGTTCAATTAATGAACAAGACTCAAACGAATAGATGTCAACTGAATAATCAACAAGAAAAAAGTATGTGTACGAATATATAGAATATTGTAAAAGAAGGACTTAACTTTCTGTTAGTAATCTTCTATCTGATTCTCTCCTCTAATATTCTCCAGTTGGAAGTGAGTTTAAGAAAATAATATGGAGGTAAATTTTTTAAATTGATAATTTAATTTAATTTGAAATATATTATCTAGATACTATCTAGATAGCATGCGTTAAGTTAAGCGACGTCTAGCCTACACAGAGTGGGGTTAATGATAAGGAATTGAAAATGGTACATCTACCTCACTTATGTCTTCTCTCCCACCTCACTTCCTGACTTCCTTAATTTCACATACGCTTGGTACGGTCCGTCAAAAATGTGTAAGTTTCTTTTCATTTATCATTTCAGCTTTTGGAAGTAAAGTCTGATTATCCAGAGCCCTGTAAAATGGCTGTGGTGAAATAACTTATTACATGAAACCTTAAAGTCATCTGTTTTTATTCAAATACATATATATATATATATATATATATATATATATATATATGTGTGTGTGTGTGTGTGTGTGTGTGCATGTGGAGAAATAATGATCATATACACTACCGCATCAGTTATTGTAAATTCATCGAATAAAAAGAACTGAAATTTATATGGCAATCTACCACATGAACAAGAACATATCTAAAAAAATCAATGTCATGACTGGCCTATTCGGCGATGGAGACCTTGTAATCAACAGAGTATAAAAGCATTGGTAGTGTGAACATGACAAAATATCCCAATTTTAATGTGAATTTTAACGAGAGAAAGTTGTGTGAGATCATATTTTACATCTTCTCCTCGGTAGAACGTTACTTGAAACAACAAAAAAAAAATCTTCTTCTATGTGTCGCATCCCATGAAAACGTTGGTGATCACGTCTCTCCACAATTGCCCCTGTCCTTTTTCGCTTTGTTATGAGACAGATTTATTAATTTTGTCTTTTTCCTATTACCCCTAAACATCACTACTTATTTATGAAAGCGCGCTAGATAAGTTATATTTTATTTCACTCTGTCACCCTTGCGTTTTATCTGTCATGAAAGTATCAAGTTTTCCAAACGTCTTTCCTCATTATGTGCTCAAATAATTCAACTGCTTCTTTCTGATGTTAAGTAGAAGTGTTTTCTCAGTTTCATTCGCTCAAAAATTGATCACATCGTCTTTCCATTGTATCATTTTAGTTTTTTTCGCTCCAAGAAAAGCAGTAAAGTCAGTAAAACATAAAAGATTACTGGTCGTGAAAGTATTAAATATAGAATCATTAATAACGAGCGGGAAGAGAAAAGTGTAATCAGGATGTCAACAGATGGAGACTGATTATAGTTGTGTTGGAAGCATGGAGCTGAAAGGGAGTTCCACAAGAGAGAAAAGAAACCGTTAGCTTAGAGAATACGTCTACATTTATTCAGCTCAAATATACGTTGATGAGTAGTAAGTTTGAATTCAAAAAAGTATTGGTACTATGGCGAATAGCTCTTCCGAAAAATTATTATTAAAGTATTCATAGAAAAGCAGAGTGAGGAACACTTACACGGGTGAGAAAATTACAGAAGAAGAGCTATCAAATGAGGACCGATAATATTGCTGATCTTTCTTTGGATTTTATCAAGGAAATCATGGTAAATGAAAGGTTTACTAGACCATATATGGCAGGAATATTTTAAGCATGGGACGAATTTTAGATGAAAGATTCTGGAGAGAAATATTGTCTCGCACGACACAGTGAGCCGTCATTCTTGCAGTTGACCTAGAAATGGATGCAATATCCTCTTTTCACATGATGTCAACTGAAATGTTAGGCCCAGAAGGCGAAACTATTCACTTTCCTGAAAGTTAGATTCAGCCATGCTGATGTATGGCAAGAGGGTCTCTCAGATGATTAATGGAGATATGTTTAGTCTTGATCTAGTCAAACTGATCAGCCTTACTATCGAAACAAGATTAAATGGCTGTGCCATTAGTGGAGATAACAAGTTCATATCTAATGTCATTTGGAAGCTCATTAATGAAGATTAAAAAAAAAAGTTGTACCAAAGGTGGAACCCTGTGGGTACAGTTCACTTAGAGAGACGAAAGCTATATTGTTAGTCTGAGAAAAACAATGCGAATAGAGATGATCAATCAATTTGCCATTGATTAGGGCCTCTAGCATTTTCCCAAAAAGAAATACTATTATTCCGATAGCTGGAAGGGTTAGGCAGTTCGCCAGAGTTTTGTAAAAAATGGAACAACAGATGATGACATGTATCAGACAGGAAAGAAGAAATCGTCGAAGATTCTCGGTATAATTCTGTAGAACCACATTTCTGCTTCTTCAAGTATTTTTTTCTCTTCATCTGAGATTATCTAGATTATACTTTCATATGGAAGGAATGATAACAGTTCAGTCCTCTTTTCTTTCATTCTAACGTAATCTCCTTATGTTTTGCAAAGCAGCTGTCGTTATCCCAATGTGTCATCGGATTTCAGGTTCGCATTTACGTCCTCTATTTAAATACTTTCTATCTATTTAAATTGCTGTACTTGTTTGACTTCCATTTTCTCTCAGAATCAATTCACTGTAGAGGTTCAATAATTTTGTGAGAAACACATTCTTGTTTTACACCCTTTTCTATTTGTGTATATTTACTGAATTCATTTTCTATTTGTATGCGGTATGCTGCCATATTCTGGGTTATTTTGACAACCCTTCTTATATGTCAAGGTTACCTAGCAGTTGGAATGAGACATTGTAAAAGTAGAAATTGCAACCGGTAATTGCAACAAAACACTCGGAGTTTAACTGTAAAATATTATAATTGGGTCAAACCATTCAACATAATTGTTTATGGATGAGCAAGATAGACTGATTTTACAAATCAGTCGATTTCTGCCAATTCCTTTGCGAAAAACAAATGATCTTGATAATAAACTATCGGAAGTTGATTACCGTGGAAACAGCATGATTATCCTTTTCAAAGTTCCTTTTTTTTCTGTATCTTGCCAGAGACGGGCATATTTTATTTCTCACATAATACCAACATTGTGTTCATTACTATTTTGGCTAATGGCCATATCTCGTTGAAACATTCTGGTTTCTGTACGATCACCGATATCAAGCAATGTTAAACCTGGTCAGTACTTAGATGGACGACCGCTTGGGAATACCAAGTCTTGTAAGCTTGGGTGTGGTTGATGTTGATGTAATAAATAATGGCTCGGAATTTTTAATTGGAAAGACATGTTCTGATTCTAGTTTGGTTCTTTAAAATCACTCACGCGCAAATACTCGGGGAAATGCATGCATTCCACTCAAATATTCACTAAATCATTATTATCTAAAAAGAAATCTTACAGTCTAGAAATATTTTCTGCTCTTAAAAAACCCGCAATCATTACAATTTCCTTACATTTTTAATACTATTACTATTTCTTCTAATGGATACTTCTGCTAATGATATGATTCTTATACAATAGTATCTCGATCAGCAACATTAAGAAGAGCATCCGCTGCAATGTTATAGATACAGTAACGTCTGTTTATATTGCTACAGACACACAGATGGGCATTTCATCTTACTTTACTTACTAGTCGCGTTTGGCTACAGATCATTGTCTTTGAATGGAAAGTCCATTTATTTCTTATACTATATTCGTATCACTTGTTCTCCCTAATATTAATCAATGTCCCACTACTGTAGTCATCAGACAGAGTGGAGCTGATATTGCCACATAAAAATTCTCACTGATTACTTTGCATCATAAAAATTAAAAATGCACTACACTTTTCCTCCCCTTGTATAATGGCATCAGCCATTACGCATGCGTGTAAAATGATCGAATTTGCAGCGAATGGAGTGCTCTTATCAGCGATTACAGATAGTTTAGATTAGACGAAAAGGCAATAAGATTGTCTCTTGAGAGTTTTTAGCTGTCAACACTCGATCTTAGTCGAATATTCTAATTTGTTATACGTTGAAGAGAAAAAAATATGTAAATATTAGCAATATCATTATGATGGCAATAAAATTAGTATGGATCAAGATTGATTCCATATATAATTATTTTACTACAATTTTTTTTTGAATACAAGCCGTCGGGGAAGAAAGAAAAATAGAACGACTATTTCGTAAAATGAAAAAGTTAAAAAATAAAAATTCCCAACCAACAATAGCATTAGTAGTAATAACGGACAATAAGGATTCCCTCAAACTACAGACTGTGGTAAATATTTTGCTATAAAGATCCGTGGGGAAATTTCTTGAGATTTCTTCAATGTGGCCAAGTCTAATGTGATAGGATTTGACTGCTGGTAATATTGATTTCAAAGGGGAGATCAAGTTCGTATGCTCTCAAAGGGATAACTTTATTATATTTTCTCGAATGAGCAAACCGAAAATCGAAATAAATATTGTTTTAAAAAAAGCAAAAGCAAAAGAACAACATAAAATCGAGCGTCTGCTCATGTACGAGTATCCACTAAAAATAGCACTTGAATTAATAAAAAATATATTGTATTAAAAATATGCATGCATATATATATATATATATATATATATATATATATATATATATATATCTTCGAGTTTTTAATTTTAACGAACTTGTTGTTTGTGTCTATTGGTTTATAATTCCAAGTGTACCAATAATTATACTTCGAGCATCATGCTCCGGCATTTCTCTTAGATTCCAGTCCGGCCCTTTTTACTGTCAATCAGATATAGTTTCGCACTTCCATAGATTGTTGGGTTTCTGGTAATTTCTAAGTTTCTCGTTTGCGCTGTTGTCGAATGTCTATAGATAATAAAATACAAGATTTTTGCATTGTTTCTTGTCTATCACTCTCTGTACTTTGTCGTGTTTTTCGTGTTTCATCACCATTTTCTCTCGATGGAGAATACATATGCTGTTTTATGTGTTTTCTCTAATTTCGCATTAATGATTTCTTTTCTAGATTTTCAGGGTGTATAAGAGATATCAGTTTCAAGGCTAGTCTGCTGTTTTTAATTTCTCACAGATGGCCTTGTGAAGGGCATAATTCCATCTCTTCTTTCCACCCTCATCTATGGTTTAAATCGACACGTACCTCTTCAATTAAATGTCTGTCAAGTTAAGAGAAGCAAAAATTTTAATTCCCGATGGCAGATAAAGCAACAGAAAACAATAAAGCAACGTTGTCTTAATAAGGGAATGCATAGCAACTCACAGGTCGTAAGAAATAAACTGCGGGAGTTCTTCTCGTCTGCCACCTGAAGCCAAAAGACAGTTCTTTTTTGTTGAATATATATATATATATATATATATATATATATATATATATATATATATATATATATATATATATATATACATATTTAATAAAAATAACATGTTCCATTTCCTTTCTAGGTGGTATTTTCGTAACCATGTCAGTGATTGTTCCTTTTATCATTTTTTATTAGTTTCTTTCACAGAATTGTCGTTTCCAACCAGAAACCATGCAGGGTCAGTTTTCTCCATTAAGTCATTAGACCTCAACCAGTGAGCACGTTTCATAGAATATTTCAGTGGTAAGCAGTACAGACTTCGGAATCGGTTGGACAGCACACCTTACCCCTTTTTTGCCCATGTTGAACTTTATATTCGGTAGTATAGACTGAAACGACCTAATAATAATAGTAACCTGATCGTTCTTCATTCTCAACCTTAACAATTTCTTTGGCGCTGTTATAATGATCACTGGAAATAATCACGTTTATTATTTCTTGTTTCTTTGTCAATGATGTTGATGTCTGGATACATGGCTTGATGAAATTGTTCCGATTGGATTTAGAAATTTAATTTTCCAATTTGTGCTTCAGTGAGTCTATGAGGACCTTTTTCCGATCAGACAGAAAGCTCCAATTACAAATAGAACTATTGCTATCCGCATGAGCCACAACTTTTAGATTTCCATTTAAAGAATATTGTATTCTGATATTTTTTAAGACATTCAAAGATACATTACAGTTTGCAGGAACTGGCATGCCAATTCTTTTATGTTCTTTGACAGAGATCTTGATCCAGCTTTCTGATGTTTTGGGTTATCTTTAAAGATCGATTGTATAGTTCTGTAAGATAGTTTAAGTACATGTGAAGGTCATCAAAGGCATTACAATCTTCAAGACTGATATGCCAATAAGAATGCACGTTTTGTTTTTGTGGTCTGTGATACCAATGTCTGAGGGTTCATTTTAATTTGCGTGTATTGTAAACTCCATTACAATTGTTAAAGTTCCTATGCCAGTAACCGTATTTGTGTGGTGTTCATAGTAATTTCTTGCACGTTCCTTTCCGTAAAAGTTGCAGATTTTCAAGTGCAGATATTGGTCCAGCCTAACATGCCGAGATATATATTCAGTGGGTGCCACTACCGACCTACTTGATAGAAGATGGTTAATTATTTCTGGGTATTTATCACAGAAACTCCATTTGGATTAACAGTTTTTCAATATGTGTGCTTGGTAATTCCTTGTTAGCATGTATTGGTACTGTGAAGCAAGAATAAAACCTTCGGTTTCAGCTTTTAGCCCTGCATTATGTAGCTACTTATGGGTACGATGTTTGTCTACATCAGCTTGTTTGGTACGTGCAGATAATTCACCATAGAGGAACTTATCTTGCTCTAGATTCTGTATATGGTAGTTTGTATTTATGTTTGCTTTCTTTTTTAATTTCTTTGACGCTGTATTTAGTGTATTGCTTTTACTTGCATTTCTTCAGCCACCATTTTGAAATTCTTGGTTTCCTTTATGAGGGAACACATTTTGTTATTTATTTCATTTTCTTTGACATAGATTACCATAGAGCATTCTGTAGTTTCTAGATATATTTATTGACAGATTCTTCTGGTTTATACGGACAGTTCTAGTTAAACTAATCCTTCCGTCCTGCACAAATACAGACTATCAAAACAACATTGCGATGATGCATGCGATGACACGTGAGAAGCTTACTCTTTGTGGCATCCATTCCCTTAATGTCAACTATGGCCCAATTAATCAATTTGAAACTCTATTGCACCACATGTATAGCCCAGGTATTTATGGCTCATGATCTGTTTATTATTATTATTATTATTATTATTATTATTATTATTATTATTATTATTATTATTATTATTATTATTTTCTTTTATTTCTGGCGTTTACAGGGACATAATCTTAGAAATGGCAGCATGACACTTTCTACTGACAAAAAAAAAAAAAAAAGAAATTACATAGATAAATCCCTCCGTAAAGTGTGGGCTTTACTTGTCAGATCAATTTTTTGTATTTGTTTGGGGCATGGACTTCCAGGAATCCCATCAATTAGTCTACTGCAATCTTTCCCAACCAGTCCTACGGCTCCAACTACAACAGGGATTCTTGATGTTCCCATATGCCACGTTTTATTATTATTATTATTATTATTATTATTATTATTATTATTATTATTATTATTATTATTATTATTATTATTTCTTTTGTTGTTGTTTCAGGCTTATTAATTTTGATATTATTTTCATTATATATAGTATTTTTGAAACGTACTAAAAATAGTTACGAATAATTCATCGCATCTTTGAAACCAACGTTATGATATATATTAATCAATAAAACATAATAAAATCTTACTTGATATTAAAAATAATTATATATGAAAAGCTCAATGATATAGCTTCTTTACAGAAATTGTTTGTTGAGTTAAACAAATATGACAAATAAAGTTTCCTTGTAGTTTTTCTGTTTGCTGAATTATCGAACTATTGATTAGAAGACGGTAAAGACAATTTTTCCCACATCGCATTCTACAACATTCACATGACCTGTCTTCTACGAAATATTGCGGATTAATATCCCCGATTAATTTTAAAATTCTACTATTTTGAGCTAGGGAATCATCATCGAGCGAGTAATCTTCATTATGTATGCTTAAGTGATTGTTTTGACTTCATAGAAAAACTTTTGAATGGTTAGTAAACAATTGCAAAGAGTTGTTCACGGTAAGGGTCATTAGGCACAATAAGATTACAGGAAGTGTGCGCAGTAATTCAAAAGGCAGTGACAATTATTTTAATGATAAAAAAGACGAAATAATAGAAAGAAAGACAGAAAATTAAATGATATAATTTATTACAGGCTCCGAATAAACTTGTAATTAATCTAGCTCGTATTTTTTCGTAAAAGTGACATAGATTTTTCTGTTTTTTTTTTCTTTTATAATTGTTTTAGTTGTTGGTAATCTATTTCAACATTTTTTAAACGACGTGCAACGTTGCGTAAAAAAGGTTTTCTTTTTTATAGAGTAAAATAAAAACAAATAAACAAAGAAATTAATTGTCGAAGTTAAATTTCATCACCATGTCTGTTTGGTTCGGTTTTTCATACGAATATAAATTGGCTAAATTTATCCATTAAAAGAACTAAAATATTATTGAAACAATTGGGTACTTCTGTGTCATTTAATTTTTCAATTTTATGCCTTTCCCTCACTTTGCGAAAATTTGGTGTAGACCATGAATTTTATTTTCAACGTTCAGACATTTTTTCTGGTTAATATAACAAAATGGCAGACATTTTATATCTTGTATATTTTTTTCTGGCGCTGTCTGCACAAATATTGTCTGAAAGTGTTAAAATCTAATATATATATATATATATATATATATATATATATATATATATATATATATATATATATATATAACACCTAAGAACCAAGTTGAATCGCATATAAAATAACATTTCAGGTATTGATATGTAGCGAATCAAATATAACATCAAAACACCACGTATTTGGTTGAAAATTAAAAAAAAATCTCCTGTTAGAATGAAAAATGTTAGGAGATATTGCACAAATAAAGAAAAACAGTATTTGACAAAGAATGTCAATAAGAACCGTTATATACTACTAGGTAAACTTGACATTTTTGGGAAGGTTATTAGAATAAGCCAGGGCATACACTGACAGCAAACCGCCTGTATTCGGATACAAAATTAATTCAGTAAATATACAAAAGTAGAAAAGTCAAGAATACTTCTTCTCACCGGAATTATTCAGTCAACATAGAGAGGCGATACTGAGAGAATTAGAAGTTTTACTAGGAATCATTATTGGCGACAAAAACTAAACAACTTAAGATCAGCAGATAAAACAATTTTGATAGCAGACGTAGAAAAGAAACTACAAGAATCTCTACAGAAGTTAGCAAAGAAAAGCAGGTAGAATAGACAAAAATTACATATAAAAGATAGAATACGTATTTTTAAGTAACAGCCCAATTGTCCCCAAAATTGTAAAATCCGAAATTAAACTAGTGCAATTAATATCTGGGAAGTGTTTTAAAGATATTTAAATCCTAAGGCGCATTGCAAAAGCGAAGTATTAAAAAATCGTTAGAAAAAAAACAAAAAAAAAAAAACAGTACCAAACTGTTACGTAATATAATTCCATGACAATGAATGTTGTACAATCCCCTCACAGAATGAGAAGGGATATGAAGGAACAGAAAAGTTTTTCTACAGAAGGATGCTGAGAATACTGTTGGCCTTACGTGAGCAACGACGAAGTTTTAGAGAAAATGGAAACAAAAAGGATGCTTACACTTAACATCAGAACGAGTCATAATGAGGAAGTAGGGTTTGTAGGATTTGAATGCAAAATAACCCATAACCTACCTAGCAATCTTGAGTAAATACATCGAAGAAAAGTATTTAGTAAATATAACAAAAAGACAAAATTTATTGATAGCTACAACGAAAGGAAATTATGCAGCCCCTTGATTTCCAACGTCCTAAATGGACACGTCACATAGAAGAAGAAAATTTATAATGATTTAGGGTTTACGGAGAATGAATTTAAAGCCAGATGGAGGCAGCATAATTGCTCTTTCAACAATATAAATAAAAGAAATCAGACATCTCTATCTAAATATTTTTGGCATTTGAAGGAAATGAATAAAACACCAAAAGTAAAATGGAAAATTATAAACAAAACTAGAACTTGTAAATGTTGGGATGACCCAATCCCTTTATGCTTACATGAAAAACTACACATTATTAAGTTTCTAAATAATAAAATCTATTAAACAATAGACAGGATTTAACAGTTTTTTGCCGACATCATCAAATTTTCGCATTGAATAAAAACAAACAAACAATAAAATAATTTTCAAATTCCATAGTCTAAATAAATATTTTAAATGCCTTATAACAAAACAAAAAAATAAAGATAACCCTTTATGAAGTCGTCAAAAAAACAAATGTTAGCGGCTTACGACAGTTTTTTATATACACAAAACCCATTCATAAAAATAAAAAAAATAAATGAAAAAATAAATAAATCTCCATAGACACTTAACCAGACTAGACGATGTCATCTTCCGCTTTAAATTTAGACACCCCAACCTTACCCTGACTTGACGTCTGTGAATGTAACTGAGATATTGATACAAATTATTAAACGTTATGCCCCTTTTCTTTTAACAATTGCTCTAGCCGTTACCATAGTAATCTTAATTTCAATAATGAATATGCTTATAAAACGCGTACATTTCAGGAACAAGTTCGTCCAGTAAAAATTTCGCTTGAAGATGAAACAGAGCTTAGTACTTTAATTCAATTTAATTCAAACAATTATATTGAAGTTTTCGGCTCTTCTTTTGATACATGAGAACACTTATGTAGCGTTGGAATCATATTTTTAAATAAATAAATGACGGAACGTAAAATGCAATGTATTACAAGGTTTAAATCTGTGAAGCCGAGATAGCAAAGATGAAAACTCATAAGAATATTTATCATGGAAATATTTATAGAAAAGGCACAGAGAATTTATGTTATGGCACTGGACAATTGACTGAAGCTGAGATAACAGATCAATACCTTTAACATTACTGATTCTTCTTTCGATCTTTGTCAAAACCTTTGGAAATATAGCAGAAATACCAGAGCAGATGTGGTAGCAATATTCGATATATTTTGATTAGTTGATACAAATATTTTGGAAGATTTAATCTCATTACATATTTTCTTCCTGACAATCTCAAAATTTCTTTGGAATATGAAACTTAGCAATTAGGTTTTAATTTATACAATTCTAACGAGAGTGTTTAAAAGACTGGCCCGTACATAAGAAACTAAAATCCAATCATTAGTGCGCAAAACTCTCTACGAAATGCATTAAACCTGCAATTGCTTATCGCTTTATGTGCGTACTTTGTTTATATTTCAGAAATATTTCAGAAATATTTTTCTTTCCAAGTGTTATTCGCAATTTTGCTGCCTAAATCTGTTACTTCTTTATTCATAGACTTGTTTTCGTATTTTGTGGCGGATCAAACGGATCACCGTGACATTGTTGACTTTCGTGTTCTTGCCTCTTTCAGTCACGTTTATGTTTTTGTTTTTTTCTTAGTGGTTATCTGCGATGCTTTGTATCCCTATCGGATATCGATTATAGAGGGAATATTGTTTGCGTTTGTCTATGCTTTGATTTTCTTTCTAGATAATTAGGTTATTTTAGTGCCGTCTAACTTTCTATCGATCTGAAATTAGATCAGTATGTAAATACTCCTTTCCAGCCTTCACTCACACTCATATACACACACGCACACATAGATCTAAAGAGTTGCACAAATGAGACAGCGATTGCAACAATTTCCTCGGTTGCTATACTTAGCATTTTCACATTGGGATATTTGAAATGTTTTTATTTTCAATTTCTATTCAATTTTTTAAAATCATATTACCCCAGGAAAGGCAAAGAAGCCACTAAGACACAACTAGTGACTAAGTATGAAATTACATGAAAAATAGAAAAAAAATCATGAGAAGGTGAGAGAAGAATCAAATAGTATTAATTAATAAGGCTGAAAAATTGACATTGCATTTAAATCTTTGAATGACAAAATTGATTGAAAAGTTCGACGAACGAGATGTTCGAAGGACGACACTGTAAACTGGGAACTTACGGTTTCATCTAGCAATTTCAAGTGTAAAATGATCAGAACTTGCTGTCAACGTAATACTGCGCTGAAATTCGTAAAGTCGAGGTATGAAAGTTGGGAGTGAGAAAGTGATGGAAGCCGAGATACTAAGTCAGGACTTATAATAGTGTAGATTGTTCTTTCGATTTTATCAATAAATTAATTCTAAAATATAATGAAAAAGGTGAACAAAAATGTTCTAAAAAAATAATTACTCGTTATAATTTCTGTTCAGGATTGGATTTCCGGTTACTTGTAAAAATATTTCATTTTCTTTCACTCCCGGTAGCCCTTTGCGTCTTAGATGCATTATCCCCTTGTGTGGGGTGAATTGATATTAAAAATTCAAATTTTTATCTACACTCTTAGAAATATATACATATTATATGTCCCATAAATTTCAACTGT
Organism: Acanthosepion lycidas; assembly: GCA_963932145.1. Taxonomy (NCBI): domain Eukaryota; kingdom Metazoa; phylum Mollusca; class Cephalopoda; order Sepiida; family Sepiidae; genus Acanthosepion; species Acanthosepion lycidas. The sequence goes on from OZ010574.1 coordinate 142,489,133, forward strand.
CTCTTTCTGATCTTAAGAATAACATTCATTTTAATTGACATTTTCCTTAAAGTTCCATGTTGCTCCTGTTTTCAAAGCTTGGAATTGTCGTTATTCGGCTGAAGAAACATTCATTGTTGCTTTGCGTCTCTTTATTTGTGAGGCAATTTTCCAGCATTCACTGCTCTATCGTAAAATGTATGTAACATTGTTCTTCAGTAGTATTTTTTGTTTGTTTCTAATGTATTAAAATTTTGTTTACATTCCGGAAACAATCTTTTACTATTCTAATGCATCTAAGTCTCTCTTTGTGAAACTTTCCAATGCCCGATAATATCTTACAAAGGTAAATTTATGTTCTATTTAATCCTGATTATTCCACTTCGAAGCTCATATGTTTGACTGTGTCTTGCTGACGACCATGTATATGGTCTTCTTACATAGTTTACTTCGGGAGGATGCATCTTGAATTTGAGAGCTTTTCATCTTCTATACTGGTTGTGATGCATAAAAAGAAGTTTTCCATTTGACCTGCTATTTAGTCTATACGGGAATGAAAACACACACACGCATACACACACGCACGCATATATGTAGTTAAAAATTGATATATTCATTGAGAAATATGTATCTGTCGAAATTTATTTATCTATATATCTTGAATCCATGTGCTTATTCAGGTATAAATGATTTTCTTGCATTATCATCAAACCAAATTCAGAATGATAAGAAACGGAGTAAACAATGTACGGTAGAATAATTTAAAGCAATTCGGTTTATGTCTATTAATTTTTAAATAAAGCAGAGTGGACATAGAAATCAACAGTGTATTGTGACTGTCAGTTTCACCATTTAAGCATTTATCTTCAACTCGTTTCACTTATAGTATTCAACAGGGACCACATGCGAAAATGTGTTACGTATTAAATGTAGTTTAATAGTCGTCAACATCTAATTCAATTTACTTGTGTCGTAACTGTTCCTGTTGCCAGGGTCTGTTTGATAGTAGATACAAACCTTATTAAAAACAAAAACAGCCCTGGTTGAAGGAAGAGAAACATCTGCTGATTCTATGAAGATACGGTCTGTTGTTGACAGTCACCATTCGGCTACTGACGAATTAGAGCGATAGAGATAGAGAGAGGGAGGGGTGAGAGGAGAGAGAGGGCTAGGGAAGTGAGAAGTGGTTAGATGATGCAGGGAAAGGAACAAGGCCTGCTTGAGTTTCCAATGTTATGAACGGTCGAACTAAATAGGTTTAATAAACAACAGAGCTTCATTTAGTGAAAGTCAATTATATCTCTGAGAAAACAGGAAGCGAATAATGAATTTGAACGTAAATAATTTTTATATGTGTTCGTCTTCAGCATTTAAAAATATTCTTGCAAATTACTTGCTACTTGATAAGCCAACTCTAATTTTGTATGAGCGTTGGTAAAGTTATGTTTCTCAGTGAATGCTAGGGATGGCGTGCGTTTCTATCATCCACAATAAGCCAGTTAACCCCTTCTAGGAAATGCACTATTTCTTTTGTAATCTGCACCATCACAATCTTACAAATATATAACAAGCATTCATTGGTTAATCACCTTCAATCTAGCTTGCTGATTGGTCAGTTTCGGACCACCAAACCGCCTGCACGTGACAAATCTGTTTTCCCGCTCAATATGCTCGGAGCCTCACACGTAATACACGACCTTATAAAAAAAAAAAAAAAAAAAAAAAACACGTGTAAATACTCTCTCTCTTTCTCTCTCTCTTTCTTTCTCTCACTATTTCTTTCTGTCTCTCTCTGTCTCTCTCTCTCTCCCTCTCGCGAACGCGCGCGTCCTATCCTTGCTGCCAAGATGTAATCTGCAAGAAATCCTGTCTTAACTAATGGAGTCAGACATTAAAGACCATTACCAACAATCACGCAAGTACGAACTCTGAAATCTCTTCTGAATTTTTACCAACTTGTACAATACACAATTCCAAACATGCTAAAGAAACTTTATTCTTCTAAACTACAGTTTAATAATTACTTTCTCTTCATGAACTTAGGTACAAATATTACCTAGTCTAAGAGACACAACTCTGTCTAACCTTTTCACTCAATATCCATGCATGTATATCAAACACTAATAAATTCAATTGTTACGTTTTGAAACAATAAGTTATGTTTTTCAATAATTATTCTATGCCTTGTATTAATTGTTGTGGATGGAAGATTATTGAACGCACACAACTTAAAGCCTTCTGATAATTCACACCTTTTATTCCTCTCCAACACACATCACACGTCCGCAGCAAAAGGTCTGAATCTACGGATCCTGGGTAGAAAAAAGGGAAAATGCTTTTTCTTCAGTTATCCAGAAATCGAACTTGACACCACCGTTCTTCATTAGTCGAACTGTATCACGTGTGTTTTTATTAATCATCAATTCACCAACGACGTATTTATTATTTACTATATCAGGTTTTCCTACAAGAGATTTGAAAGGAAAGCCCATTTCTTTTTCTCAGAAAATTACTTTTTCTGTTTGGAATTCTTGTAATTAAATCCTTTGTCGTTCGGATCAACTAAATCTAGTCGCTATCTTGATTTTATTCTTTCCTGATCGTTTCTCACTGACAGCATGATTTTTTCTTCTCAGTTTAAATAGATGAAAATATTTTTATAATTTGTTACTATTCTCGTGACATCTCATAAACTTTGAACAGTTAAAAGGATAAACAGTTTACAAAATTTATTTTTATTCTTTCAAAAGAAAACTGTGTTTAAATTTATATGCATTCTTAAAACATTTTTATGATAAAATTGTTAAAAGATAAATGAAAATATTATGTTGTAAAGCAAAAAAAAACAAAAAAACAATAAGTATTAGCTAGAGATGCTCTGTCAATATACCATGCCTCGAAAAATTACTGAAAATGTCATTTTCTTCCACATTGTTAATATTTTTTTAAATGTATCTATTCAGCACCGGAATACCGAAATCAAACAGGAACTAATAGGATATTCACAACATATTAGGTTGGTGCAAAAATAATGTCGTTTTCTCATATATGTTACTATATGAGAAAACGACATTATCTTTGCACCAACCTAATAAAATACATGCTATTAAATAGTGTACTTTTTCTATATAAAACAGAGGGTGTCTGTGTGTCTGTCTGTGTGATACATTTTTACAGGAGATGCACCCAACCGACTTTTAACAAACGTGGCACATACATTGTCCAATGTAAGAGATAGGTTCTTAGCGTAACAAATCCGTAACTTTTTAAAAAAAAATCAATTATGGATAAAGCAGGTCAAAAATCGATAATTTCAACTTTTTCCTCCGATTTCGTAAAAACTCGGTATATAGGTTACTTCATGACGAGCTCAACGATACCTCATTTTTATTTCTACACCACAACCTTTATGCGAAAAACGAAAAATCTATTTCAACACGAATAGATCTCAACTCAAAATTAAAAAAAAAAACTCCCTCAATTTTCAAGTAGTGTAATATAACCACTCAGTTGTAGCCAACAATAAGTTGATTGCTTAAGAGTCATTAAACTTTATAACTGAGTCCATACATATAGTGAAAACCCGCGTAAATAACGAAAATTGTTGATTGTTACTGGTTTCTTTCTTATTTTTCGTTGATCTTTCAGCTAGTTTTGATCAAACTTAACAATTGTTTTTTTTAAATATATCCTCTTTTACATCCCTGATAAAACACTGAAAATTGAATTTAAAAATCTTCAAAATATTTGTGGTCTGAAGTGACTCTTCATGTTGCCTGTTTTACCCCTTCATGTCCTCAGACTACTTCGATTGAATAAATACACACTACTGTTATATCAGTAAATGCAATAATTCCAATTGATCTTTAATGAAAGTACTTTAAAGTAATTGAAGAAGATAGACACTGTAACATCTAAAAATGGTGCTGTTTTTCCTCCATTCTAGTTGAATGTTTTTTTTTTTCTGGTCAACCAGCTGGCTATGGCTGCTATGTATAATACAATTAAACAGTAATAATCAACTCAATGTTTTCTACTCATGAGAGCAACTATCAAAATAAAAGTTATGTAAAACTCTCACTTTTATTACCTCACATACAACTTTTGTTTCTTTACCATTTAATCTTTGAGTGTTCATCACACACAAACCTGCCCTCTAAATATTGTCTCTCGATGTTCAACCCACGTTAACCCACCCTACGAATACTCTGCCATAATATATGACAAAATCATCGTAAATAACACAGGAAGTCACGTAAACAGTAAGATTTGACTACGAACAATGAGACTTCGACCGTCATTATTTATCGGGCGCATTTGAGTAGGAGGAACACTAATGGGATAAATATACATACATTTATAAATCTACCCTTTGGCTAGACATTGAATACTGCTGCCACATCTGGTCTAGATCTCCTGAAGTATATCTTGAGATACTTGACAAAATTCAGAGTTGCGTGTTATCGGTCCTGATCTGGCATCTCGAAATTTGTCGCATTCTCATCCTTAAAACTTGTGGAACTCCCTTTACATTTCTTGCTGCCTACAATCTTCAGAAACTTTAATTCAACATCAAAAAAAAAAAAACATCTTCTGTTGTCGGGAACCATATTACTTTGTCCTTTCCTCACTAAGATCTTTTCATTTTCTATAATCCACTGCATGTTAGTTGCATTATCATTTTACTTGAGAGGAAACGGAAAAAAAACGCAGATTAAATGTATCTTTTATAAATTAGATTTAAAAAATAATAATAATAAAAAAGACGATATGAATACCACAGAGATATGGTTCAAAATATTTAAAATGCACTGGTATTTCACTGGAACATATCTGGCCACAATTTAGAATTCATAAATGCCAGTCTGCTATGGACAAAAAATGATTCACAAAGAAGAAAATACATTCAGAAGGCACAAATAATACAATTATCAACAATAAACTTACGTAACAATAAACCTTACGTAATATCACCAATCATCGAAAAACCTATAGTAGCACAGTGCAATATGTAAGTTCAAAGAGATCTACTTAGAGTGGACGCATTTAAAATCCAACATACACCAAGGGCTTTAATGTTATGATTATTTTTTTTATTAATTTTCTAAGTTACATTTATATATATATATATATATATATATATATATATATATATATATGTATGTGTGTGTGTGTGTGTGTGTGTGTGTGTGTGTGTGTATCTATGTATGTAAATACAATGAATATTGGATCTGTTAGTAAGGAAATTTAATTTGGGGCTCCTCTTATCCTGAAAAATACCAACTCATTTTCCTTCCACTCTGTATTGCATTTCATTCCAACTTGAAGAAAGCCAAATATAACTTATCATGTTATCAAAAGCATTTCTAGTCTGTTGTGGAGCAATTTGTAAGAAGCCATTATTGCTAAACTATTTACGTTCAACCGTCAAAATGAGCTTCGCCAATTACCGCTCCCTGATATATATATATATATATATATATATATATATATATATATATATATATATATATATATATATATATATATATATATATTGATATATATATATATATATATATATATATATATATTGGAAATTACAAGAATGATACTCATGCTCGACTATACAGACGAATAAAATTAAATAAATTCCTGTCAAGTCAACGAGAGAGAATTTCGAACTCTGCCCTCATGTTCAGATAGAGAACGTTTGTACCACTCAACTAAGCGTGGATCGATGGAAAGCTGTCTCTCTGTCTATCTAGCTTGCTTCATTCAAGGAAACAGAGTGTGAAGTATAAGATTATAGTGCCAGTTTCAGTTTTAGGACTTATCAACATTTTACAGGTTGTCCTGATAAAATTACCTTTATTCAGACATACAAAAATATGGATAAACTTGCCTTTCGAACCGAAACATTGAATACTAACAGGACGATGCTTATAAAGAAAATAAATAAATATAAATCCGGATAAATTTAAATTTAGTCTATGCTATAAAAATAAAAATTCAAAAATCTGAGGAAACAAAATAATATATAAATCATCAGACGTTATATTTTTTTCATTCCTAAGACAGTGAATGATTTTTCTTTGATACGAATATAATTTTCTGAATTCGTTTAATTTAGTCGAAATTCATTTTTATTTTATTAAATTTCCTTCACGGAAAACATCAACATTAAAACGACATTTCTGCAATTCGCTGGAAAAGTAAACAAATATCTTAATTTTGTCATTGAGCAGAAAATCACTATTCAGGTTGCTGGAAAATGATTAAATGAGGAAAAAATTACGCGGCTGAGGATATAATTCCCTCCGTTTGGTGCTAAGTTGGCAGAGAGGATATATTATCAATTTAGAGAAAAACAAAGATATGTGCTTGTAAATGAAATATAATGACATATTGCGAGAATTCCACGTAGTAATCAATATATCATACATGAATTTCTCGTCATGCAATATATAGTTAAATCTTGAGTGTCAAAAGATTATATGAGTTATGAGTTGGCATTCAAGATATAAGTATAATTACTTGACTATGATCATCGTAGACAATTTTTTATCCATGTATCGGGAAAAAGATTATCGTTGATATGTTTATATATATATATATATATATATATATATATATATATATATATATATATATATATGTATGTATGGATGTGTATGTGTGCATATATGCATATACATATGTGAATGTTTAAGTTTTCGTTTTTATGGTTTTTTTATATATATGCGTGATTGTATATGTGTATGTGTGTATATACTTATGTTTGATTCAGTTTATATATATATATATATATATATGTATATATATATATATATATATATATATATATATATATATATATGTATATATATTCAATATATATTTATATATATATATTTGTGTGTGTATATGTGTATGTATGTATATATATATTTATATTTGGGTTGTTTATTTCTTTAAGTTCCTGTGTTGCTGGACATATGCTTGCTTCAGTATGTGTACATATTGATATGCGTATGCGTATAAGTATGTATATATATATATATATATATATATATATATATATATATATATATATATATGTTTGTATCTATGTATATGTATATATGTGTGTATATCTTTACCTTTTGGCACCCTTTTCTGTGTTTCTGTCTTTAGTGAATAATACACTGTACACATATATCTGTAGGTGGTTTTTATTTTATTTTTTTACACCTACTGTACCCTAATGCGTATGTAGATATATATATATATCAAATATATATTTTTATATATATTTGCGTTCAGAATTTCAGTTTATATATATTAGATGGTGTTATTTTTTTATATCTTTTTTTTTTATATCTGTTTTAATGTCCTTTCTTTCCCAATTGTTTTTTCTCTGTTCTATTAAACAATTTTTATATGTGTATTTGCCCGTATAATTTATATTATAATAAGTGGGTAGAATTCGTTTAATTACACTTTCAATCTTAAATATTTCTTGGTTGTTTAACGGAATGTCTGTGTCAATGTATGTGGTAGTATGTACGTTTCTTTATCAGTGTCGGTGTGTATGGTAACTATGAGGCTACTTCCATTGTCTATGTATGTTTTTGTAAAGAGTCGTGGAGATATTTCTTGTCTCGTCACTTTTTTGCGTGTGTATATATCTAAATATGTCTGCGTGCGTATGTATTATAATCTGATTTTGTATGTATTGTCTTTTGAAGATGTCATATTCCCCTATCTATATTTATAATTCAAATGTATCTATGTTGTCATGAAGCTCTGAAAAACAGATTGTAGATAAATATCGTTACATGAAATTGGCAAGTGAGAATGTATTTGAAAAAAAAAGATTTTTAGTGTAAGTTCCAAAATATCTCTTGTTTCTTTCTCGGTTATGATTTTGACCCATATGCATTCAAAAAACCTGTTATCTAAGGCTTTCTATCTGAAAGTTGATTTATGATTGTATAACCTCATTGTTATAGCTACCCCAAGTGCTCCCTATTTTTCGCTAATTTGTATCTTTCAGTTCTGCTTTGTAAATTACTGCTCCAATTTTGAAAACGCCATCTGATCGACATCTGCTTTTATTTCTACAATTGCATATATTACTGTTAACAATGTTTTGCTGCCCGGTAGTTTTTTTTAAATTTCTGATGTGTTGTCTTTTTTTTTTTTTTTTGGTTTATAACTTACTAAGCTGTAGATTAATTTAACTGTCTTTTTATTAAATATTATATGTAATTCGGTATTTTTGGAGACGTGCTTATTAAGTAATTTAAAAAAAATATTTTCCCTATTTTACACTTGATCTCTAAGTTAAAGTGGGTGGGATGTTAAACCAAAAAATGTTTTTCTTTTCCTCGAATTATTTCTCATTTGTTGTTTTATCTGATGTTTAAATTAAATGTAACAATTTGTTTCTTAATATTCTCGACTCCATCTGCGGAAAGACATAAATTATGAAAAAAAGTACACGCATATCTTCTCAGAAAAATACCGACTAAATATATTTTTTAAAGCTATAAATAACAATGAATGATTAAAAATCAAAATAATTCCTTAGTGATTAGTTTGTTTACGCATATATATCCTTCGATAGCCTCGTAAAAGAGGTGTCCATTTATTAAATAGGGTGATTTAACTTTGCTTGAAAGTGAACGTTTTTCGTATTTAAGTGATCAAAAAGAATGGTTCACTTAATGGTCCTCTTAGAAAGAAGAAGCGAACGCGAACTTTGAAGGAGAAACAATATTTCACAACAAGCAAGGCAATAAACAACTAAGTTATTGAGTAAGAAAGAATAAGAAAAAGTAGAACATTATTAATGAGTGAGATAAAAAGACAGTAGTTAACGATTGACATTGCATTTTAAATTTTGATGATCTATGTTGGCTGAAAAACAAGACACCTGAAGAAGATTTTTTAGGCGATCAGTTCCAGAACAGAAACTGTTATGAAAGAACTTACATTTTTGTTTTTAGTGTTTACAGATATGCATATATCTGACGTTTGACACAAAGAAATATCTATATAAACCATAGACACGATTCCACGCACATAGGAACGTATAGGCGCAAGTACGTGCCTATGCCCACATGCACACAGATACAATATAACCTAAATACATAAACCTACGTAAGTACACACACACGGACCTACGCGTAGGTCCGTGTGTATGTACTTACGTGGAATCGTGCCTATGGTTTATGTTCATGCGTTAGTGTGTGCATACATTATTGGATATGCGCGTAAGGAAGAGATTGATAGAGACAGAGAGAGAGAGAGAGAGCGGTGGTCCGATTTAGACTGGTGAATGCATACATAAAAAACACTGCTTACAACAGGAATTTTGTATGGATGTGTGTATATTTGGTGAACACATCAAGAAAAGATGTCAAGAACAATATTTAATGAAAAGATCATTGTATTACAGTATGAGAAATTGAATGCATCAGCATTTAACATCTCATTAGCAACGATTGTGATTTGAAATTTCAGTTGTTCATTTAAGAAATGAACACATTCACCTTCCATTTATCCACAGTTTTTCTTTCTCTTTCCCCTAAATATATAACAAATCAAATATTTCTATCAAGTACGTTATTGACACTGGACAGCAAATCAGATAATTCTTTACCTTGTTAAGCTATTCGTATATCTGTATTTCTAGTCAGACTAATAGCGAACATAATAATGTCAGACCTCATGACCTATACTCCCCTTTGTGTGGTAGATATGATTTTCTCAGTAAGACAACTTCAGGGGAAGTGCATTGAGCAAAGTACGGATTTATATCAAGTGTTTGTTGAATTGATAACAATATTTGATGCACTAAATAATGAGGCCTTATGGAATAGTTTTCGCAAAGTCAAATACCCTGAAACATTAATTGCAATATTGTGTTGCAGTTGAACAAAATAAATATAAATAAAAAAAAAAAAAGAAAAAGAAAAAAATATATATTCATTTATAAAAAAAAAATAAAAATCCCTAAACTTATCATCAAAAACAATTCCTCTCCGGTGAAATAAAAAATATATATATATATATTTTCTACATATACATATTTATAATTTTAAATGCGACGTAGATAACAGCATTCCAGATAAAACAAATTCTTAAATAATTATTTAGTATATACCTACATTGGCTTATCAAAACGTCTAACCCTACAACTCTCAGACAATATCACCATATGAACATATTTAAGCCAGTATGGACGTGTAGCAACTTTGATACGCATCATACTTGCGATATACAGCTCAAACAGAAAAAAACGACTGAAAACAAAGCAAACTTTACCATAAAATACAAATAATGCAAAAAAAATAAACAATAAATGAAATACTGCGTCAATTAGTCAAGACAAAGACACGGGAGATTGACTTAACCAACAAAAAAACAAAAACAAATAAAAATCAAGAAGTAGCCTAAATTCCTCTTCCATATTCTTTTTTACATAGTGAAAATTAAATAAAAGCGAAACATTAGATTTAGAAACGTTTCCTATTTCTTCCTTAACTTTTTATTCTGGCAAAAGCTCATCCATATTTGATTGCAATTCTATCGATCACTCGTTCGCTCGATAGATAGATAGATGTTTTAAATCATTTCACCCCTTGTAATGCAATAAAGCCACTAGAGCGGGTTTACTTCGCGTTAAAGAATATGAGATACATACTATTAAGGAGAGAGAACAATAAAAATAAAATCAAGTATTACAAGGCAGAACATAACGATTGGCATTGCATTAAAATTATTAAACATCAAATATGACTGGTAAACAAAAAGTCGGAAGGCAGTTCAAAAAGGAGAAGGGCAAGAAAAGAAACCATCAGTATAGAAGTTACGGTTAAATCTAGCTACTTTAACTGTAAAATGATGAGACATTGTCAGCAATCTTTTACTTAAATTAAATTCATAGGCTTTTAACATAGAGGAAAGTCATATTTATCTTGAATAATACAAAAAAAAAGCAGATAATAGGATGCCTACTGGTCTTCAATTTGCCAGTGGAGGGAAATAAACATAGAAATATATAGGAATATAGGAAATTTCCTGAAAACAATTACGATGAAAATATTTATAGAAAACGACGCAGGCAAACTACATTACGGCGGTGGAAAAGTGACTGAAACTGAGATTCCAGGTCAGTACGGATAATATTGCAGATTCTTCTTTTATCTAGAATATCTAAATGTATAGCAGAAACATCCAGGCTATAACAATATTCAAAGTATGAAATGGAACAACTACATTGAATCAATAGCTGCATCTTCTGCAAGAAAAGTTGATTCACTGTGTCATCACACACATCCATAAATCTACAATTCGTCCTTGTATTGAATACTGATGCCATATATGGTTTGGTGCCCCTGCCGTTCATCTCAAGTTTCTCGACAAAATCCAAAGAATTATATGCAATATAACCGGCCCTGAATTGGCGTCTCGACTTCAAACACTTTCTCGCAGACTTGTGGATTCCCTTTATCTTTTCTACAAATATTTTCATGGCTACTGCACTGACGAGCTTTTCTCACCGGTGCAACAACTGCATGAATTTAAGCGTGCAGGTCGAATGGCATCTAAGTCTCACCATTTGACTGTTGAAATAGTAATATATAACCTCCATTTCTACGCCAACGTTTTCTTTCCTCGCACTTCCAGGCACTAGAACTCCCGTCATCTCCGTTGCTTTTCTGATAATTTCATTCGCCATCTTCTGTTGCCTTGAACTATATCGTTTTTTTCCTTTACTCACTTTCTCCCTACACCCACTCTTTTTCCCTCTGTTCCAATCACCGTCACTCCTAGCGTAATAGTGACACTCCCGCACTGCACGGGGTGAGATGCTTAAAAATTGTACGAATGCTAAACATATTAATATGTAAGATAAATTCTGGCTAGAAATTTTGTCTAGCACAACATACTGAAGCAACTTTCTTAGCTGCATATACTTAGCAATATATTCGATAAAATCTTCGCACGTTGTGTCAGCGGAAGTGAGAAATAAAATGTTTTCAGCTTGAAATGTTTGCCGAAAAGATGCTTTGATGTGCCGCGACATTGCAGATCTATCTATCTATCTATCTATCTATCTATCTATCTATCTATCTATCTATCTATCTGCAGTGTGTCTCTCTGTTTATTTCTTTGTTCATATCTATCTATCTATCTCAGTCAGATTGTGTCTATATATTTCCGTTTCTAGCTTGCTATCTTTCTATTTTTTATCTGTCGATCTCAGTCAGTTTCTATCTATCTATCTATCTATCTATCTATCTATCTATCTATCTATCTATCCAGCGCGATAGACACACACACAAACACACGCCACACACAAAAACTCAGACACACACAGAGACAAACACACACACACACACACATATATATATATATATATATATATATATATATATATATATATAAGAATAAATAATAAGTCGAGGTCAAGGATTGAATTTATATGAAGTCATATTTGGTAATTTGTTAATCAGATCTGGTCGAATATATATATATATATATATATATATATATATATATATATATATATATATATATATATATATATATATATATATATAGCGAGACTCTTCGCATAGCGAATTGAGTCACTGTCAGTCACTGGGCGTGTTTCTAAAAAATAAATACGCTAAAAATCCACCTACTTCCCTGCCGTTCGCCGACGGCTTAGTGGTAGAATCTCCGGCGGATGCCCATTGATCGGTATGTATGTATGCGTGTGTCTGCATTGCAAATCTAAGAAATAACTGCTATGAACTTTTAGGTCAATTTGATTTGTTTAATCGAATATATATTCTTTTTCACCTCAACTATTTTTTTTTCCGAAATGTGTTTGCAAGTGTTAATCAAGCTGGTATATGAATAATTCATTTGAAAGATGTCTTACCGATCAGTTTGACTTTTGTTTAAATCTTTTCTTGTCAAAAGTTAAAGAATACATTGACGGGTGACGGACGGGAAAAGGACTTAAGAAGAAAATTAAATGAATTAAAGAAAAACTCTCTAAAAAATATTGCATTAAATATCTAGTGGCGTTCGATTCGCTATCGATGACGAAATCTCAAAAAAAAGTTTTACATCAATTATCATCTCCAATACGAAATTACATAACGTCATAGAATTATTCAGTAATTCAACCGTCCTGTTTATTTTCTTTATTTCGTTTGACAGCTAAAATCTGGTAAAATACTGTCGCGTTGACTCCGTGCTCAGCACACACACACACACACACGCACATACACTCACTCACATGTACACACACACACAAACCCTCACATACACAAACATATATGCACACATGCAAGTGAGTGTGTGTTTGTGTGTGAGAGTGCGCGATTATCAACTCATCAAACCAGCTACGTAACGAAAAGGAGAGCAAGTTTGAATTCGAATGCTTGCCTCCTGATATTAAATTATTCTACAGTTGCTTCTGAGGATATTCATAGGCAATATTTGTACTACTTCAATATCAGCTCTGCCTTGTTCCTTCGGGCATCATTATGTTAAATATTTCAAACGTATTTGTCTGTATTTCTGAGATGAGTCACTCGATCCAAACTCAAGCACATATTGACCAATGGATAAAAGCGTTAGTTGGATCCAGTGACTTGACACAAAGTTAAAGATAACTGAAATATTCGGAACAGACATGGCACGTGGAACTGGAACAATCTACTGCAGTGGACGAAAATAATGGATTCAATTAAAAATTCCAATCACTTGAAGAAAGCCGGAGCGTAAAACGGCCGAAACGCCATGAATATGGCAATAAACATGAGGACAACAGACCGAACATTGTAAATAATTTCTTTCTTTCTTTCTTTCTTTCTTTCTTTCTTTCTTTCTTTCTTTCTTTCTTTCTTTCTTTCTCTTTGCCAGCAAGTGGCTAAATAGGAGGACATGTATCTGAAAATAATTATTATCTCAAAACGATCGTTAATACAATATTCACAGACAAAATATAAAAATAGGGAAAAAAAATCTTACAATCCAAAATAATATTTCAGCTTGTAATAATCTCTAAATGTTTGATAAGGGGAAAACAATCATTCAGTCATTCTTTCTTTCGTTCGTTCTCTCTTTCTTTCTTTCGGTCTTTAACTATCTATGAGTTTCTACCTTAGTAATCCGGGTGATTAATTAATATATTTTTCAAGGTAATAACGATCTATTCTGTGCACCAAAAATCGAGATTCAGCGAATACTCCTATACTCTTCCTTCAGATTAAGATGTTTTATCTATTTCAGCATTTTGCTTAATATTTACGGGATCAGACATTGTAAATGACCAACGGTGGTGGTGGTGGTTCTTCTTCTTCTTCTTCTATAATATTTTTTTCTTAAATTTTTATAAAACCTCAGAAGTAAAGCCATACACACATATATATATATATATATATATATATATATATATATATATATATATATATATATATATATGTATATATATATATATATTTTACTTGAGTTCACAATAAAATATTGTTCTCTCAAGAAGTCCCATCCCTTGAACGCCTATAAGTTTAAAGCCGACATCAAGTGGAAATGTTATATACCACATGTCGCTAAATATGCCGGAAAGATTTTCGTTTCCCTGTGCCTCTAGAGTAAGTATGCTTTCAGTTCACAACAACGAGATGAAACCAAAAATATAGGATTGCTGCTATATATGAACTGGAATGGTCTAGTCTTCACTTTCCTGTCTACAAGAAAATGTCTACGTGACTTTGTGTGTGATGAATTATTTTACATCCAACAACCCTTTTCCCACAGACGGGAAGTTGCAAGCCACTTCATATTCTGTAGTTATTTCCATAGAAAATATTCAGACAAGAAACAGTCCTCAGTACCACCAACTGTAACCCTCACGTGTAAAACACATGTCGCCTCCACTGAGACAAACCATTTCTCATTTCTTTCGTATAAAATTATTGACAAATAAGTTTCACTCAGACAGAATCTTCCCTTACTTTGTGCAGCCGACTCCTAAGAGGATGCTTTCCTGATGACTAAACTCTTAAACTTTTCAAATATATGGCAAATCATTAACTTTATCATATATCTCCATAAAATATCCCTCTTGGATATCACATAATATTCTCTCATTAACTCTTGGGCCTAGTCATAGGCTAAACATTAAAAAGAAAAATTCAAATAATCATCTACCTTTATATCTACATAGTTATGTCTGTTTGTGTGTTTATATAATGTAACAATATTTTTTGGTCACCAATACTGTCACTTCTGTTTCATGCACACACGCCTTTTTCAAGCGACAGAATACCGAATAAATACACATAAAATGCTAAAATCTTGTACAATTTATTCTCTTGCGCAATATATATATATATATATATATATATATATATATATATATATATATATATATATAAATACATACATACATATATTTATATATATATATATATATATATATACATATGTGTGTGTGTGCGTATGTATGTTCGTGTGTGCGCGTGTGTGTGTGCATGCGCGTGCGTCTCTGCGTGAGAGAGAATGTGTGTGTGTGCGCGTGTATATATATAAATATATATAAGTGGGCATTGTGATCCACAAGCAGCGGCGACAATCTGCTTCAAGCAATCAATGTCCTGACAATTCCATTTAAGCATGAAACAAGCTATTGATGCTGGTTGTTGCCCACAATGATTACTTTCATATTTACATACGCTCTATCCCTCATATCGTACAGTAAGAACGGTAAGAATTTATTGGTTATAAAGTACAAAACACAATTTTACCGCCACCACAACAAACTGCTTTCTACTAATCACCTGAGAGACCCATTTCTTAAAATGTCTGATCCTAACCTCCAGGAGAGAAACTTGTTGTGACTTTTCCGGTTAATATTCTCTATTGACATGAAGAGAAAAATTTATTGAATCGATTGCTAGGTCTGCTCCTAGGAATGTTGATTCCATGTGTCGTGTTAGATAATGTTTCTCTCCAGAAGCTTAACTTGCGTATCTATATGCCAAACATGCTTCCAATATTGCTGCTATATATGGTCTGGTGTACCTGATGTATATTTAGAGATCCTTAATAAAGTGGGAAGAATAATCAGCAGTGTTATAAATCCTGACTTTTAATCACTTTCCCACCACCGTACTGTAGAGTCCCTGTGGTTTTTCCATGAATAAGTTCATGGTAATTGTTCTGATGAAGTTTCCTATGGAGAACCAGGACTTTATTAATTTCTTCGCATATTGACAACATCGTCCGATCATATTACAGTTAGATGTGCTACATTTAACCGTATTCCTTGCTAACAGTTTCTTTTATCGCACTTCTCGCCTATAGAAATGACTTCCTCCTTCTTGATTTTTAGCCAACGCTGATCTTCAAAAATTTAAATGCAATGCTAGTCGTTATCTTCTGTATTCTTGATTCTTCTTCTTTTATTGTTCTCACTCTTTAATATTGTATTTATTTTTCTTATTCTATCACATTCCGCACATCCTTTTGTCATGGTGGCATTATTGCCTCGTTTAGGGTAAAATGATCAGAAAAAAAAAAACTAACAATTATTGAAGAATAAAATTGATAAACATGAATTGAGATTGTTTGCTAAGTTTACACGTTAGGGAAATTTACAAAGGTGGATGCATTGTGCATTGCTCTTCTTAGGAATTCTGTTCTTAACAGGTTCCACGATTGTGGCAATTTACTTAACTCTCTGGCTATTAGAAAATATATTCTACTGGTTATTTGCCATTACCCGGATAGCGTGACAGACCCAAGCGAACATAGCGTCTTCAATTGTCGATTTCACTGGTTATCGTCAATTCTAGAATAGGCTTATAAGTGTAAACATATTTATGAAAGCAATAACAGAGCCATTGTGGGCAAGCTCACATAATGAGCCGTTCGCTGCTAAAGGCTTCTTAATTTTTGCTTGTGGCCAAACTAGTCTGCCACCTTAAATAAGATTATTATAAACAAAACTACTTTGACTTATGCAAATATTTTAGGAATGAATTAAAATTAAAAAAAAGCAAAAAACGCTATATTTGAATATATTTAATGGCGAAAGTGTTTCGTAATATGCAATGATTAATATTTCAAAGGTATTTAATTAAATATAATATAAAATAATTTACCCTAGATAAAGTTTTGTGAGACTGGTATTATGAAATTAAAATTAAACGTTTTCATGTAAAAACTCTGGAAAGGATTTGAAGAAAGAAGGTTTAAAAAACGTTAAAATAGTTAAGATGGAAACATGAACTGAAATATGAGCAAGGAAAAAAAAGAAATATTTTTTTCCTGATAAACTGATGGGCAAATAGAATGTTTTTATGAATCCTCATTTTAATCGGACAGTAGATCCTGAGTAATGAATGAAGCGAAAGATAATTGATGAAGGGAATTATTATTCTCAAACATAATAATGAATGTAAACAAAATTTTAAATCGGTAATTTTGAAAGTCGCCACCAAAAGGAAAGCTTTTTGACGTTAGAGAAAATACAGATAAAATTAAAACCCAAAAGTTGTTAGCGAAATTTTATTATTGTTTTGGATAAGCGGACGATTGTCGAAAGTAATGTCAAACAAAGTTTGTTTCTCAAGAAATGTATTGTTACTGAGTTACTGAGCGCTTGGGTTAAGGGTCTGTGTTGTATCTCTAAGGTTGGAGAAAATACTTGATGAACCCTGCGATAGGAGTCGAGGGAAATACATATAAACCGAACGCTTAGTTGAAGACAGGATTTGAAGCGAGACACACCGACTACACGAAACAGCCGCAGGGGAGGAGCTGCTGAATCACACATAACATGCTGCCGACAGAATTCCCGACCGAACTATTTCCTAGTTTCTGCTCCAAATTTTAGAAGAAAGAAACACAGTTTTACGATAGCGATTATAACGGGAACGGTTAATCTTGTTGAATTAACTATTATATAAACCAACTGAAAATTAACACAGTGACTTTCTTCCTTATTTCTTATGTTATTTGTATTTTCATCAGAGGAATCTTTATTTGTTCTTTCCTAGTATGGTTCCACCACAGCTCAGTTCGAAGCTTAAGTACGGATGAAGATTCGGTCTTTACTGGTGTGTGCTCAAAGAACACAACGTAGGCCAGGACAGATGATGAAAGGATGTACTCAGCAGATAACCATCAGTTCACTGGCGGCAACAGTTACCAGCAAGAATCTCGATCGAGCCAGGACGTGTTTTTGAGAGATATCTTTTTTTTAATCATTTCACCACTTGCAAAACCATAATGCCAGCCTGTTGAAAGTGAAGAGAACTGCTATTCAAGAGAAAGGACAATAAAAGAACAAGTTTCAAGAAGACAGAAGCTGGCCAGTGATGTTGCGTCTAAATTCATGAAGATTTCTATGTGACAGGGAAACAAGGAAATGGAAAGGAGTTGCAACGGCGGGAAGAACGAATTAAGGACCCAATGGTATAGAGCCTTACAAATGATGTGATTTTTTTTGTCAATGTAGTAATATGTTTAAATAAACACGGTCGGCGTATCAAGTAAGACAAAAATCAATCGCTTCATTTGGGTTATTGAATGTAGAATTTTTCTTTAGACTACGTAGTGACGATGAGACTGGTAGCACATTGCTACTTCAAAGTTACCATGTTCAAACGTACCTCATAGTCTGGAATTTATGGGATATAAAGATTGTTTTCTAGCATTCAGCCAAGACATGAAGAAACTTTAGTCTAAAAAAATAAATAAATAAATAAAATCATTCTTTATTCTGGTTTACATATGGATGCAATAATAAACACTTGTTTTATGGTAAATGCTCAATTATGGAATTCGCCAAACAGACACTAAGTACATTTTAAAAAGTTTCGTTAATTTAATTAAATTCCTGCGGAAGTGCAAAATAAGTTCTGCTTCGAAGAATCTATTTAATGGTTCATATTTTATTTTTAGCATATTTAATTTAAATGTCTGGCTAAAGAATCAAAGTTATCGTCAAGTATTGAATTTCATTTGAACATTTATATTTTTAATTTTCATGTAGAGTAAGTAATATACAATGGAATTCGCGTTCTAAACAGATACTTTTAATAGAATCTCTTACAGGTGTTTTAAAATATGCTGATATGTCCGTGGGATTATGCTTGTTAGAAGGATCTAAAGTCTGATGAAAAAGTATCGGAATTATTGCAATTGTAACTGAGCTAATGTATGCTAAGAGAAGCCTCTTTGCATAGATTGACATTGACGAGCTATTACGTTCTCGATCACCTCCGTAGTTTACAGCAGTGCTTGTAAGGAAAGTATGTAGAATGAAGTCGTCTCCTCACCAAACCAGAAAGTTTCCAAAGTGACCAGGGTTTGTGCACCATAGTTCTGCCAAGCACAACATACCTCCAGTGGTTCGAGAACAACTATATTCACCAGACCTCTTTCCATTGGAATTTTTCCTTTTTTCCAAAAATTATATCTAACTTAAAGACAACAAGATTTCAAAATGTCGAGGAAATCTAAGGGAATGCAACGAGGCAGCTACTAGTGTGTGCGTGCGTGTGTGTGCGTGTGTGTGTGTGTGTGCGCGCGCGCGCGCGTGCGTGCGTGTGTGTGTACAAAAGATCAATCATTGTGGATAGGAAATTTTATTGGTTTT
Organism: Acanthosepion lycidas; assembly: GCA_963932145.1. Classification (NCBI taxonomy): domain Eukaryota; kingdom Metazoa; phylum Mollusca; class Cephalopoda; order Sepiida; family Sepiidae; genus Acanthosepion; species Acanthosepion lycidas. Next base: position 142,508,727 of record OZ010574.1, read on the forward strand.
AATAGAAAGTATGTTTCTATTTTGACATTATTTACAAATTTCAAATATCGCTATTTCTCTTTTAGAGAAATATACACGATAGAAATAGTGATGTCCGTATCTCTAGCCGCCTTTGCATTATGAGTTCACAGACGGAAAAAGGGACATGGGTGTGGGATGTTATGAAAATATTCATAAATTTCTCTCAATCAAGAACGAATTGGGCTATGACACTTACTCTCTAGTCTAACGGAGAAGAGGATCCCAGCGTCCCACACGTTTACACTATCCTATATATATATATATATATATATATATATAATCGCGAACATCAACGCAAGCGTGTATATATGTACGTGTATAAATGTTTGTGTTTCCATTGGTGGCTGACAGAAAATTTGGAGCCAATGTTAAGTTTTTATTTGAATTTTATCATGGATCTTTCATCTTTGAGAATTCAGTTCCTTTGAATATTGCAAAGTCTATTTGATTTTTTTTTCAAAATCTTAGGCTTTACTAAATTACTTCTGATTAAGTCAAAAGAATTTAGGCTGATTCACTTTCTTACTATTATGAATGACTAAATTATTACTCTAGCCTGAGAGGACAGAAAATATTTCCTATATTTTGCTTTCATTTGAGCATGTGTTAAACGTAAAAAAACATCTACAACACCACAAAAAGTGAAAAAAGGCATTGGATAGATTGTACACATGTGAGTATAAAATGGACATCGGAATACTTCAATTTTTTCTGTAACTTATCTCATATTTTTAGGTGGATCCAATTCCATTCGAATGAAAACTGTTCTTATTGTTTCATTCCATGATATTGATATTTAACTGAAAAAGATTGTTGGGAAAGATAGAGAGAAACATAGAGAGAGGTAGAGAGGAATTTAACCCATAGCTGAATGTTTTCAATTTTCTTTTAACATCCAAAAATATTTTGAAAGTGAAGTACTATTTCTATAAGTAGCATTAGTAAAAGAGGATAGAGGCTTATACCAACGATCATTAAAAGTGTTTTTGGTACTGCCAATATAAAACACTTCAACTCTGGGATTTTCTATTGAGCAGATAGCGTACAGATACACAGGGTATTCAGTTAGACAATGGGCATTGGTTAGGATTCCTATAATTACTTTGGAATCTGTCTTTAACAATATTAACAAGTGTTCTATTGTGCAAACTTATTATTTTCTCAAGATTATTAATAGAACTATAGGTAAGTTTTAATGTATTCCTATTAAAAACTTTACTAAGAGGGTTGCAATAATTTTTTAAAACTTACAGCCTAACTTTTGCAATACATTTTTAAAACTTACAGCCTAACTTTGTACAAAAAAAATAGTTAAATGGAGGCATGTACCAGATGATCTTTTGCTTCTGTTTCTTTTCTTTGAACTTCTGTCATATTCATTAAACTGAATTTAAGTGAACATATACCCACTATTCCTAAGAACTTGATTATACACATTTTTATGTTTCTCAAAAAGCTCGTTGTTAGAAGGAATATGTCGAATTACAGAAGGTGGGTAATTGTAATTACGATAGATTGGGTTGATATTTTTCTTAATTACATGGTGAAAATTTTTCATACGTTAGATCCAACGTTACAGCAAGAAAATCAACTGGTTTGATATTGGTACTTCTTTTTACCTTAAGATCTAAACGTTAAATTCCATATGAATCATTTTTTTTAAGTTTATCAACTTTAATTCTCGGAGAGCTTTTTAAAAACCACCATCCCTATATAGCCTGATACTTTCCTGAGTAATATCTTCATAAGCAGTAACATATATATATATATATATATATATATATATATATATATATATATATATATATATATGGAGAGAGAAAGAATAGAGAGAGAGAGAGAGAGAGAGAGAGAGAGAGAGAGAGAGAGAGAGCGATGTCTAAATTGTATTCTGAAATTACGCAAAAATGAAAATAACGCTGACATATCATTTTAATACATACATTTATCAAAATTGCACAAATATCTTCAGAATCAACTTAATCACTTTTGGACGGTCTCCTTGGTTAAGTCTTTAAATGCTGCCATATTTTTCAACTTCAGTTTATCTTTGGTATTACAAAGTGTTTTGTTGGTCTTTTGCAAAATTACGCCTCACGCATAATGATCAAGCTGACTGCAGGCTGAGAAGTTAGGTTGCCAGGTGTAAGGGATGGTGTGGTCGCAGAAATTGTCGGATACCCATGACTAAAATCTTCTGCATATGTAGCATGGTACAGCGTTCTATTGTCTGACGTAGGGCCTTTCAGAAGCCACCCTCTCTTGACTCATGCATCACTACCTTCTCGCCAAAAAATGTAGGCACCCGTGTTGAGCCTGAAACCCTGTGAGAAGATGAATTGAAGCATAAAGTCGCTATCAGTTGTGATCAAGCAAAACACATTTGTAATCACCATTAGGCTCATACAACTCTTTCCTAATCATCTGCACTATCTTCAGGTTGACACCCAAACACTCCGAAATGTTCATATTGGAACTACCGGTGCAAATGCCGGGTAGTAAATTATGCCGTTCTAAAATTTCTGGCGGATTGATTTTCTTCATCGTGCTCTTTTTGCCATATATGAAATATTTACAATTTTCCTATCTCATCCGTGTATATATATATATATATATATATATATATATATATATATATATATATATATATATATATATATATATACATATACATATATATATATATATATATATATATATATATATATATATATATATATATTATATATATATATACGAGTGTGTGCCTGTGTGCGCGTGTATGCGTATATTTGTGTGTGTGTTGATATTTTGAGCTTAAATATAAATGAATATATATAGAAAAATGGATTATGGTAAATGTGTATATGCGTCTACATTTATTAATATGCGTGCTTCTATCTGTGCATAAAACAGTTATTGCATCACTATGTGTGTCTGCGTCCATATATATATATGCACGCAGACTTCTTTCCTTCTATTTCTGGAGAAGAATTGCCGAGAGGCACTAAATAATTGCAGAAGAATGTCAGCCTAAGATGTGCCTGATGTGCCTAAGACCTGAACAGTCCATCGTTTACAGACATTTCTCAACTCATCTGTCACCTTTGCCACTTCCTGTCTCAACTGAAATGCTCTTTCCTTAAAGCATGATCATTAACAGTTAGGTAATTTTTTCGATATACAGTTTCGAAATCTAGGTAGCCAGTAATCCTCTACCCACCTCCAAGAAAAAAAAAAAAACAAAAATAAGAAAAAAAAAGAAACAAAAAGACAAACAAAACAAATTATTTTGTGTTTACCTCCGAATCTAACGTTTTATATATTTTCTAGTGCAGAAACAGCATCCCTTAAAACCTATTCTCATTTCCGTATTGGCTCCATATTTAATTTTCTATATTGTAATAAAATGCTTCTGATGCTGAAACCGTTTATCTGTATAAAAAACATATGATAACACACGGTTACCTCAAAATATTTCTTTAAATAATAAGAACATTAGTTTATTATCACTGAAAACTGATTTAGAGAGAGAGAGAGAGAGAGAGAGAGAGAGAGGGAGAGAGAAAGAGAGAGAAAACGGGGGAGGTGTTGAAGTAAAAGAATATTGAAAGGTGTATATGAGACAAAACATATTTCTTTAATCATTTCACCGAATGGAAAGATGAAGATAAAGCCACTACGATGCAAGGGAGTTCCTGATTATAAGGGAATATGAGAAACAGAAGGAGAGAGAAGAGAAAAAAAAGGGAATTAAGTAGAGAGAATATAACGATTGAAATTGCATTTATATTTTTGAATATCAAATTGATTGGAAATCAATAAGCCTAGAAGTGCATACGAAAAAAAAAAACTATAGCATAGAACTTACGGATACATCTAAATAATTTCAAATGTAAGATGATTAGACGTTGTCCCTAATCTGGAACTGTGCTTAAATTCATAAAGTCTAGGAACCATAAAGAAAAACTCAACAGAACAAATACAATTAAAATATTTATAGAAAAGGTAAAGGGAAGCTACGTTGCGGCGGTAGGGACGTGACTGAAGTTAGATTACGACAAAGAATATTGCCGGTTTTTCTTTGTATTTTATCAGGAATATCTAAGTATATTGCAGAAGTAACAAACTAGATGCTACAGCTCTTTTCATTGCATAAAAGAATGGTAGACATATAAAGTTAAATAATAAACTTAAATAATAAACATGTTATTAAACTTAGGCTACTTTTCTTAAGCGTGCGTCTTTGCTCCAGTACACTATGTTAAGGACTGCATATCCTTAAGAACAAATGTATGAACAATTTCAACATAAATTATACACGACTTTTGGAAAAATTATGGGATCATTGTTCTTAAAGGTTGTTCATCATGTATTTTGTTTTCATGAAATCTTCCGCAAATATATTATATTAAATTAATAGTAATTTTTATCAAATAACCAATAGCAAAAATTAGTAACACATTATGCAAAGGAGATGCTGTTGTGGTCACGTCGACAGACATGCACGCCCACACGCACGGACACACACAGACACACATTAGTCCTCGTGAATCGTGATTGATGTAAGGAGTGGCCTCATTATCGGTAGAGTAGGATGTATTTGGCTTTGTCTGGAAAAAGACACAAGTGAACGCGAGTTAATGAAAATGATGCATTAATTCTAAACGATAGCGTAAATGACCATTTTTCTGTTTTTCCTCTTTCAATGGATGACACATATAATGCATGTTGAAATCTATTATTGAAAACTAAACACATAGTCTACTTAAGTTTTTTCTGGTGTTTCATATATGAGTTTCAAGCCATCTATATATCTAGCTAGCTAGTCTACGTGATACATATATACATACATACATATATATATATATATATAAATATATATATATATATATATATATATATATATATATATATATATATATATATATATAATATTAGTGGTAAATATACACATACATATGCAAAATATATAAATACATATACATACATGCATACACATACGTATATAATTTGTATAAAAAAATCCAAGTGAATAGAATCCAGGAAGAACTCAATGTCCAGGACAGAGTAAGGATACAATAAAAAGGCTTAAACACTAATATTCCATGATTAAAATGTATTCCATTGGAATCGTAAATACGTATTTATGATTCCAATGGAATAAATTATGACCATGGCATATTAGTGTTTAAGCCTTTTTATTGTATATATATATATATATATATATATATATATATATATATATATATAAACATATATATATATATATATATATAAACATATATATATATATATATATATATATATATATATATATATATATATATATATATATATATATATATATATGTAAACACGATTAGGCGCTGAAATTTTCTCAGTTTCACTTTAATTTAAAGTAATGATATTTAGTAAATTGATAAGTCGTTCAGGTCGAAAATGTTCAGTACTTCTTTTCAGTAATCTTCCTTTAATGCAAGTTTCAAGTGCCACTCATTTAGCGGGTTACTGAATGATATGAAGAGGTTAAGATTGTAACGTTAGGTAAAGCATAGATGAAGGAGTCTGTTCCTTAAAAATGCGGTTGTTGGGAAACTTCTTCTCTATAATTGTAATACAGAAAGAATGAGGTTAGTTCGACATTTTATTAGAAATATATGCGCTCTCCGGGTATTTCTGCCCTAATGGATTTGCGCATAATGGATGTAATGTAATATCGTAATAAGGATTCAAATTTGAACTCGGCTTCACTAACTTCTAATCACAAGCCGCTATTTTCATATAGCCCTGCCGATTCTTGTCTTTCTTTTCGAAATTGAAACTGAAGTGACGGCTATTGACAATCCAATTTCTAATTCGATAATTCTATGTTTGTATTCACTTCAGTGTAGTGACATTAGTAAAAGCAATAATCAACTACACTGTACACTTTGTCCTATCGACATTTGTCGTGACAAATCCTCTCGTCATTGTCATACTATAAGTTTTGGACTGATTGACTATTGAGACGAAGAATACAATGAGGAAATAAGTATCAAAATAAACAAAAAAAGAAAACAAAAAACTGTTGCATCCATATTCAATTTTGACAAGGTCTAGTTATTTTTTGAAATAATATATTCCCATTCCTTGTTTGCAAGGCATAACAAATTCCAAAGTCAAATTAAACCAAGCCTTGAGAACATATGTCATGAAATTCACGCATGAATGAATGATTGAACGAGCGAATAATTCAGAAATGTCTAGTATTTAAGTGAGTTGATAAGCGGTTTAATTAGACGAAATGAAAAACATGGGAAGCGTGGGGCCATGTTCCTTAAATTATCGAGCAAATATTTTCGTTCTTTTTTAAAATTTAGCATGTCAGATAGTGTCAATTCTGCAAAACATTTCTTGTCAAAATTGCAAGCTGCATGAAGCTGATTTGTTTCTTTGTTGGTCAATGAAGTCTTAATTGCTTCTGACAGGCAGAGGTAATGTGTCGGTTAGGGTGATTAACAGAGGTGGCATCGACAGAGACGGAAAATCAATGTCCGCGAAAAAAAAAAACGAAATCAAGTAATATTAGAAACAATCGATAGAAATATTTGAAGTAAAACAGAAAAAAAAGAGGAGAAGAAAGAAATATCTCATGAAGGAAAAACAAATACGCATATTAAGAATTTGAAAATAAAAAAAATGTATATTAAGAAGAAGAAAGCTAGGTAAAGGAGACGAAGAAAAAAGAGAAAGCGAATGAGTAGAGACAAAGAAAAGGAAATTTAAACAGAAGAAGAAAAAGAAAAATATATAATTTGAAAGTGAAATGAAATGAAGGAAACGAAGAAAAAAAAATTACGAAATGACGGGAAACTGTCAGAAGAGTGTGACTGGCCGTGATGAAAATTTTTGCAAACTAGTTTCATAGATCAGGCCAGTAAGGGGTATAATAATAATACGTAGGAGTGGTAAAGGCTAAAAGAAAAAAAAAACAAACAAACAAGCGACATAAAGAATGCATTGTAGGAACGGAAATATGAGAATAATTATAAACTTAAAATATTGGAGAAATGCAAAAAATGTAATGAAGGCGTTACAGAGAGAAAAACATAGAAAAGCAACGAGAGGGATAGACAGAAGAAAAGACGATAAAATATAAAGAAAGATAAGAGAACGGTTTTAATTTATTATTCTTGGTTGAAACTGATAAAATCTTCCTCTTTAAACAATTTTTCATGAAAATAGGTTTCTCAGCTTAAGTGACTTTCATTGCCAGTATCGATGCGGATTTCCAACCTTATCTTGTATTTAAAGAAGTGTGGAATCTCAATATCTTATTAGGCCATTATTTTCTCTTCGTGTTACATGTGTAAGCCATTTCAGCTGTTGCTGCTTTTGAATGTTCTCAAATGATGTGCTTTCTGTTATCCGGTATAGTTCTTTGTTGGCGATTCTTTAGCGCCAATTCTCAGTACTCTACGAAGTGTTGTCTTCGCTAAAACCAACAGACTTCACTCGTTCAAAGTCATATAATCCATTGATTTGAGAAAGTCGTTGTATACAGTATACAATTTAGATATTTCTGATGAGACCATTTAAAAACATTACTAGAAATGTTCGTAAAAAGATGAAACGTGTTCCGATGTCTTCTGTTTGATTTTAAATTTAAAACAACTCATAAACAAACGTCCTGCACTCTCTCTCTCTCTCTCTCTCTCTGTTCAATCCTTAAAAAAGTAACCAATAGACGTGCTTATTATTTACAAAAGTAGTTAAGACTGAAAATAAATAAATACTAAGTAAATAAATCTAAATTTACGTGCATTTTTCAATTTGTTTTCTCTCCGAATAAAAGCGTTTTCTTTCAATCCATTACATTATTTATTTTCCCCCAAAAGTAATAGTGGGTCAGGCTTATTCTTAGGGTGTTAGTTTAGCTTATTTACGGAGTAAGTTATCATAATCTAAATTTAAACATTACTACTACTACTACTACTACTACTAATACTACTACTACTACTACTACTACTAATAATAATAATAATAATAACTCTATTGAAGCCTGTCTGGATTTTTTCTTTTTGTTGTCGGTGAAAGATCGAAGGTGAAAACTTATTACTTGACGAATAAGCCCATCATCTCATGGATTACAATCCTCTCTCAAGTCATGGCCGTTATTTGTCTATCTTGGTTCAAGAAGTTTTCAGACTCATTCAAAACTTTGATTCTAGGAAGGCTTCTGGTCCAGATAAAATCCTTGTTACTTTTAGATCCTGCTATGAAATAAAGATGGTATCTTGTTCACCTCACCTATTTTATAAACTACTGAGGATCCAGCAATATGGATCTTGATCTTCTTGGTCAACTGAAGATGTTTTAACTCACCCAGTATCTGCGGGTAATTGATAGAAGTTTTGTTACAAGCCCAATTGTCTTGAGCCTCTCAAAAACTTTTATCAAGGTGTTGCAGAGTGGAGAATGTTGAAGCATAAACGATTTAGCTATAGTAGCTCTAGAAGTATTTATGCCTTTTTTTTTTTAGGTAGGTTACTGGAGGTAGTTGAGACTGGCCAGTTTCCCAAGGCTATGCGAGCAACAGGTTACTAGATGCACTATTGTCTGTCCTACTCTGCAATTTATTAAGTAGGGCATACTCAGATTAATAATGCTCTTCTATTCAGATGTTATCATCTGTTTATGGACGCACTTCCAAAGACAAAACATGATCCTAACATTTTAACCGATCTGTAACAACTCAATTGGGATATAGCTGAATGCCATTTTCAGTCAATACAAAGCTATTATAGTTTCGTCGCCTTCTTACCGACTTCGTTCTTTTTCATTCATATTAAACACTTTCAATATGAATAAGATTCCAAGCTTGCAGCAGTTGTTGGCTCTGACGTTCACTCCAGTACACAAGGGACACACACACACACACACACACACACACACATATATATATATATATATGAAATATATTGTTAACAAGCAGTAAAAAATGGAAGATTCATTATATCAATTCAGAAAGTATCCAGGTAAGCAATTTAACAGAATCATTTCAGGTCGGTAATGACATGTTGCTGCCATGTTTAGAGCGAGGCTGCTCCTATCTTCAATTTCCGGGCTTGCTAGAAACTTCATTTAAGAGATCTTGGAAATATTTGCTTTTAGAAGTGATTCCGATCACAATTACGCTGACCCAAATATGAAAATTCAATATTTTCAATTCTGTACGTTATGTTACACTCCTTGAGAAAACTTATGGTAACTTCTTTAACATTCGATCTCAAAGTCATGATAGGACGTCATTGTGAGAGAAACTTATTCTCTATAACGTATCTAAAGATTGTGCAGTGGCTAATATGCAAAGCTTGTAGTAAATTAGGAACTTGTATATGATGATGAGACTGGTTGGAGTTGGTGCTAATTTGCCAAAGACTGGTGCAATGAATACATTTTCATGACAAGATCTCTAATCTGAGTACATAAAGAGGATAAAAATTTGAGGGGTTTCATTATATTCTTTTTTAATCAATTCAATACAAGGAAGACGATAATGCCATTAAGATGCAATGGACTCCAGAGAGAGAAAGAGAATAAGAAGACATTGGAAGGAACAGGAAATTCAGTTCTAAAGAGGAAAAAAGGGATAATCCTCTAGTGATGTTCAAAACGTAAGGGAAGATGTAGAAGTAGACGATAGGTAAACCTTTCTAAGCATATTGAGGAAAAAAAAATAACACATAAATAATAAATAACATTTCGGATTTTAGAGAGGGAGAGAGATAAAGAGAGAGATAAGCTTAGGTTTTTATCATGGATCTCTAAATATATTTCAAGACCATATACTGCAACAATATTCAAAGGATAGACGTATGTTAGATTTATGAAAATGTAAGATAGATTCCAGCGTGAGAAAAGGTCCTCTGTGACACAGTGAAACACTTTCCTAGTAAAAGACCTAGTAAGTGATTCAATATCATCTTTTCACTGCATGTCAGCAGAAAAATAACTTGCAATTAATATGTCAGCAAATTCACTAAACATCGTTTTAATTCTCTTGGGTATAGTCCCATATTCTATGTGTTTGTATAAGTTGAAAAAAATGGATGATAAAATATGACATATTGTTTATATGCATCGATTGATGGAACGAAATGATACTCGATTCATCCTAATAGTGCTATAATATAATTTAATCATAAATATATAACTTTTCCTCAGCAGAAGCACAGCTCTTTGAGCTTTTCAATCAGCACCTAACGATTGCGTTTTGCATGAAAGTAAGATTTCTAGTACCAATGAGGAAAATATATATTTATATTTATTAATATTATTATTATACTAGCAGCATGGCCCGGCGTTGTCCATGCTTGATTCAAAAATCGTACGACTCGTACAGCAATAGTTATCACTTGACTTAAAATATTTTGCCCTTTCTTGCCTTTAAAGTAGTGCCCTTTGCCGTTCTGATGTTGCTACATACCTTACTTCTTGCCTATCCATACTGCGAAATTTTTCTAAGATCTATACTAAACATTAAATCTTTTACGAAAAAAGAACTAAACAAAATGAACACAAAACGATCAGCTTTAAAAAAGCACTCGTAACTGGAAAAACTGAATGAAAAAAGAATGTTAACAAAAAATACTTTTTCACACTAACCCAGTTCTGCGGAATCAGAATCAACGTTTAAGCAAGCGAATGAGCCAATTGGAGTAAAGCGCCATGCAGATTAAATTTTTTTCCCACTTGTGACGAATGCAGCTATCGATTTTTTTGCATTTTTTTCAGTCGACTGCTGGCTCTGACGCTGGCCAATAGAATCTTCCTGCCTATTCGTGGCAGCCTGCTATAGGCTCTCACTCTGACCAGTACAAATTGGCCGCAAACTACATGAAAACTGTCGTAGGAGCATGAATCGATTATTTCAACTATCGATGTGAGTTGGGTAATGCAAAGTCAGTTTTGGCCTTCCAGCTAAAGTGGAGCATGTAAATGTTGGTACAAATCTGTCGGAAATTGCGGCCGTGCATTCGTTACACACACACACTCACACACACACACACACACACACACACACACATCCTGCCTTATATATATATATATATATATATATATATAATTATTTATTTAAAAATAGGATTCCAACACGCTACATAAGAGTTCTCATGTTTCAAAACAAGAGCCGAAAACTTCAATATAATTATTTGAATTAAATTGAATTTAAGTACTAAGCGCTGTTCCATCTTCAAGCGAAATTTTTTTGGAAAAACTTGTTTCTGAAATTTACGTGTTTTTATATGCATATTCATTATTGAAATCAAAATTTCTATGTTAACGGCTACAGCAAATCTCTGTCAAATCCGAGGCGCCTGTAGTGGGCCTAACTACGAAGCGAACCGGAGGGGAAAATCCCTCGATTGAGTCTTTACCCACATTACCCTCAAAACCAACACCTGACAAGTGTGGATAAGGAGACGGAAGAGGGGGAATGGCGTCTCGTAGTTAGGGGCAAAGGGAAGATCGGGACAGCGGGGCGTCTGTCCCATAATGACACCGGGGATAAAAACACCTACTGCCCCATTCCCTCTACCAGCTTGGCGTCGTATGAAGAAAATGCAACATCCACGCATAAAATTAATGAGCCGAGCTGGCAAAAGATTTTGGACATCAAAAAGCTCAATGAGTAACTGGAGTCAAATCTGGCTAAAAATCAGAAATCGCTGGGGGCAGCGGGCCCCTTAGCCCCGTCTTTCCATTCATCAACCAAAAAAAAAAAACATTCACAAATCCAACTCCGCCCAAATCATTGACAAACTCTCCGACTAAATCATATCCATCAACAAAACCTTCTTCTGTTAGGACGCCTTCTGGGATGACACCCTCTATCATACCAATAGACACACCTATTGCAACACCTTCTCAATCGCCACAAAAAAAGAAACAGAAGCCCAGATTTACAGGCAGCCATAGACAAGAAAAAAACAAAAGATTAAGCCACCATATCTCCCAGGGGAAGACGTCTGCCGCGTATCCCGGGTACAGGCGGAGAGGGTTTTCGGGCAGACACGAAACGCGAAAGCCTTAAAAGTGTTATGGAATTTCCAAACGATCAACAGATTGGATTTAGAAGTGCCCGACAATTTTCCATCAGCAAAAAGGGTACTGACCGTCATTAGAACTGGCCCGGGTATGCGGGAGATTTGGGGTATGATAGAGGAGGCCCAGTCGTCTCAAAAATGGTGCTCCCAGCTGCCTACCTACTCAACCCAGATATGGACGAAACAAACTAAGAGTTTAAAGGGAGGGTCACCGTTTTTGTTCATCCATCCCTTTACAGGGCTCTTAAATTAACGTATCCTGCGGACATCGGCAGCTTGTCTCAAGACGATACCGTCGAAATTGAGATGGCGTCCTGTTCTATGTGACGAGCTGTCGGTGTCCTCACGCCAGCCATGTTCTAACCTGAAGGACAACCCTAATCGATTTGACAATGTCTCTCTGGTTGGCAAGTGTGAATACCCGAGACCAGAGGTCCGAGTCTCGAAGAGTGAGGCTCGCTCGTGACCTTCAGCGCTTAGGGGTGAATATATGCTGTGTGCAAGAGACCCGTTTTTCTTCTTGCGATTATGAAGGCATTCTGTCTAAGGGGTTTACTCTTTATTCAGCATGTTTTGATGGACGCTCGAGGGGTGTCTCTTGGCTGGTGAGCAAGTCTTTGAAGGCTACGTGTGTTCTTGTCTTCGCAGATCCGGTGAGCAGACTTTGCGTGCTGGATGTTACCTTTAAGGATAAGGCTTTACGTCTCATTGGGGATTATGGGCCCAATATCGTGACTGAGCGGCCTGCTTTGTTTTGCCAGAACAGGACGTTTATGACGACATCACGTCGGGTAGTTTTAGCAGAGGATTAGAATGCCATCCTTGACTCTGACATTGATCGTATAGGGTCAAATTCATATTCGGGTAGTAACATCTGGGTCGTGAAACCATTTCGCGACTTTGTCGACGGGTTCGATCTCGTCGACAAATACCGGGATGAGCACCCTCAGCGGGTAGTTTGAACTGTAGTGGCAGCTCGGCTGTAGGTGTGCGTGCTAGCTACCTCGACCGAGTTTTAGTTAGGAGAGTCGATGTAGGGCTCTTAGCGAGTCCAAGTTTCCATTATATAGTTTATTCGGAACATAGGCTTGTCCGGGTCTGTGTAAACTTAGATAAGCCTAAGGTTATGATGGCTGGTTACTGGAAATTCAACTGCTCGTTATTTCGCGAACATGAATTCCGGGAGCAGCTGCTATTAATGTTACAAAGGGAACTGACGGGGGCTGTGATGGGAATTGCCTGGTGCGACAAATTAAAATCTAAAATTCGAACGTTTGCTGCCGATTTTGCCGTCGACTCAATCTAGATAGATTAGCGGCGCAAACGGCTTTAGAGCAAAGAATGGATCAGGCAGTTAAATCTCGTGATAGTGGGGAAGTAGCCTTAGCTAAGGCAGAGTTGGCCTCCTTCCTTATCAAGAAGGATCAAGCTCTGGTAGTTAGGGCTATGTTAAAAAGAATGTGCTCTGAGGCGACGAACATGGCCGCAGAATTGCGTGCAGAGGATAGTAGGAATGCATCACGGCGGCATATCGCGTGCGTCACATTGCCGGATATGCGGACCGTAACTACAAACTCGGCCATATGTGATGCTTTTCGGGATTATTTTCGGGTTCTTTTTACCAGGGAGCCCGGTCCGAGCCCTGCTCAGTTCGACGTCTATTTAGCCGACTTGAGGCAGCTGAAGCGGCTAGGTGCGAGGGTCCCATCACAGAGACGGAATTCTGGGAAGCGCTGAAACAGGCTGGCCTGGATAAATCTCCGGGATTAGATGGTCTTCCCAATTTTGTTCCTGGAACTGATTTTCAACAACTGGATGAAGCAGGTGTCTATACCTCAACGCATTACCAGGGGTGTGATCAAGTTGATGCGTAAGGACAAAAACGGTGGGGATCGGATAGGTAATTTGCGCCCTTTAACTATGTAAAATACAGAGTTAAAGATTTTGGCAAAGATCTAACTAGCTAATAGCTAACCGTTTTCAGCTTGTCCTGTCGTCTGATTGGCTCCGAACAGACTTGTGCTGTGAAGGGCAGGACTATTCAGTACAACTTTCATAGGGTCCGCTTGATCATCGAGAAAGTCGAAAGTGAAGCCGCGCTGATCAATTTGGAAAGTCCAAGGGTTAGGTTTAGGGTTAGGGTTGACCATCGATTTTTGATGGCTGTTCTTTCGGATGCCGGTTTCGGGCCGTACTTTCGCTCTTGGATCCGTCTTCTGTATGCGACTCCCGGTGCACTGGTGGAAGTGAACGGGGTAAGAGCGGAACCTTTCGTATTGTCTCGATATATTCGTCAGTGTTGTTTACGTTCTTCCGTTGGAACATTTCCTTCGTAAGTTAAAGGTGAATCCATTCCTGCGCGGAATTTCCCTACCTGGTGCCAGCACCTCGGCCACGTATTCTGCCTATGCTGACGACGTTTCGGTTCTTGAGTCGAACAGAGCCGAAATTAACGAAGTCAGCAAAGAAATCAGTGGTTATGAGATGGTGACAGGGGCCAAGATTAACCGCGATAAATCTGTTGGCTTGCGTTTGGATGCGTGGAAGGGAGTTTCTCTTCCCGGACCTTTCCACCGGACGGATGGACCTGTCAAGATACTCGGCTTCTGGTTCGGTCCAGATATCAAGTTGGAAATGAATTGGTCGGAGGTACAAGGGAATGCCGAGATCGCAATTAATTTGTGGTCTCGGTGGAATTTTTCCTTAAAGGGGAGGGCGGAGGTATCTGTTTCACATATCTACCCGATTCTCCTTTACCGACTCTCTGTACTTCCACTTCCGTCTGACACTTTGCTGGCGTTAGTGAAGCTCTGGTTCTCTTTCTTGCGGGGATCAAGGCTGCCAGTGTCTCTCGGGAGATTTGTTGCCTTCATACATCTGAAGGCAGTCTAGATATGCCTAGCATCGACATCCGTCTCTATATGCTTCGCATAGGGTTCCTAGATCGTTTGTGTCGCGTACCGGATGAGGAGGGCGCCTTCTGGAAGTAAGACGCCCGTCCAATTTTCCCATCCTTGAAAAGTGTGCACTCGTGCGACGAGGAGGCCCGCCGTTTACCCCGACCCGAGTGCTCCTTCTATCGTGAATGTCGTCTTGCTCTGAAACGCCTGTTACGAGCGTCGGGTGGCCTCTCCAACGTCCAGGCGTTGTCTCGTAGGGCATTATATCAAGTATCAGTTAGGGAGCCGTTCATGATGATATGATTGACGCTCTCGGTCTTACGAAGCAGAAGGCTCATTAAATCTGGTCTTGGGTTCCCGGGTTGAAATCTCTCAATAACGATGAGGCATCCCTCACCTGGCTGGTGATGCGGGGGGGGGGTGCTCTGGGTCGCCAAAAAGTTTGCTCAGCGGGCTTGGAGAAATATCCAAACTGCCAAGATGGTAGCTTAGTTGTGTAAGTTTGTTGAAGGCCTGATGGTTATTTATCCTTGAGGCCTGTTCTGTTTGTAGCAATGTGGCACCGCCGTTGACAAAGGCTGAACTATATGTGCTCCACTGCTTGCTAGGAGTTATGAGAGTCGTGATTTGGTCGACACGTCAGAAAAGATTCTATGGAGGTGAGAAGTTCACCTCTTCTCAACTGATCTTGTACTTTAGACCTCTGCTTAAAGTCAAGATTAGGACGGAAAGGCGGCGACTCTCTTCATCAGAATTCGGCAAAAGGTGGGTAAATCTTGCGCGAATGTGTAGAGTGAAAGGCACTGACCTGGAGTGGCACTTGGATGTCGGTTAGGTACAGGATTTTGTCCTATCAGGGTTGAACAGAGGCAACCCGACCCTATATTTAGGCTAGTTTAGGTTTTTTAGTTTGAATCTTTAGTTTCCCTTTTCTGGTTAACTTAGCTAGGGTATGCATGCTAATTGGCCCCTTTTATTTCTGTCCCTATTTTCTTTTGTTTAATTCCCCATCTCCTCCCTCGTTAGGTGGTCAGTGATGTCAGTTCTCTGGTTGTTGCGGGATGACTTTCGTTTCGTGTGTGTGTTTTCATATTTGTTATTGTGTCTAAATGAGTGCTGTTTGTGGGCGTGCTGTTCTTTTTTTTTAGAATGTTATAATCCCGCAATTATTTCGTCCAGTTAACTGATGCTTGTGCCACATTTAGGGATTGTGGGGTTTTTTATTACTAACCCTGTTTTGTTTTGTTTTATGAAAATAGTATTAATTCATATTGTAAATAATCATTGTTTTTTTTTTAAATTGTTGTTTTTACCCCTCCCCCCACAGACTTTGAAATGCACATATGGGGACTAGTTAGGATGTCATAGAGAATTGAGGTATTATTTTGGACGCAGTAAGAAAGGTAGGAGTAAATATGTTGTTTTGGTGATAAGACTATTGTTGGTATGTTTGGGTCCGTGTCTGTGACTAGATAAGTTTAGAATTAAGACAGAAGACACATTTTGTACTAACGTACAAATAAACAATTATTCAAAAAAAAAAAATTCGTTTGAAGATTGAACAGAGCTTACTTTAATTCAATTTCATTCAAATAATTATAATGAAGTTTTCGGCACTTGTTTTGAAATATGAGATTTCTTATGTAGCGTGTTTGAATCATATTTTAAAATAAATAATTATATTTATGCTCTACTTTTATATCAAGCACTATTTTAAAAAAAATGATAACAAAAATATTAGGTTGGTGCAAAAACAATGACGTAATAATGTCGTTTTTGATGTATTTTTAACCTCAAAAAAAACATTACGTCATTATTTTTGCACCAACCTAATACTAAAGAACTTTGGATTATCTACCTAACAAGTTCTTTCCTATTTTCTATATATTTTTCACACACACACACACGCACACACACACACACACGCACACACACACACACACACATATATATATATATATATATATATATATATATATATATATATATATATATATATATATACCCAAGCATAAGATTGGTGTATATGGAATGAATTCCAATAACCAACAATTACTATTCTTAAAAGAGTGCTCAATACAAAGTAGAGCAGGGTGTTGAAACAAAATGTCTATTTTTGTAGTGATTTCATAACATATTTATGTTATATTTTTTTTAAAATAAATAATATATATATATATATATATATATATATATATATATATATATATATAGAGAGAGAGAGAGAGAGAGAGAGAGAGAGAGAGAGATAAAGTTAATTCCTCTCTGAATTACTGCTATGATGATTTACACGCGTACTATTATCTTCATATTTTTTTAATACAACCTTTCTGACGAAACCTTGTTTATAACAACAATAAAGATAGGGAATACTGTCCGCGTGTAAATAATGTAAATAAAGCTCATTCTCTACAAATACGTGCTCCGCATTTTGTCCTTGGTAAATCTATTTGCTTCGTTTCCAATACATTCTACAAATAGTCGCACTGGTATACAATTCACTGGCTTTTGACCAAAAGGTTCAGAAATCTCTCGTGCTAAATTTAGTAGTGTGACTTTGAAATCTCAAAAACGCTGATTGGATTTGCTTGAAATTATATCCATGTGCGCGTAATTTTAATTAAATACCTACTGGGTTCAAGAATCTGATCTTTCCATCACCAATGGCTTAAAGCCAGTAGCTGTGTACCCCAATTTTATTGTAGTGGTGTAATATCCATTTTTTTCCAGTATTCAAAAATAATTCCTGATTCATTTGCAATGATTTGTATATTTCGTCACATTAATTCATCCGATAACGTAATTTTCCTTTACGTCGCTAATTGCAAACTTGTAGCATATTGAAAAAATCATTGCATATATTTTTCTCATTAACATTTCCCTCTCAACATGCTAGCTAGCTATTTGGGTGTTAGAAAATCTTTCGTCAATAATTCCGAAGTTCTAAATGATGTATTATTCTTTTCTTTTTTGGCGTCTCCTGGTTCGTGTGTGGAAATATTTTTTTCTCCAAAATATTCTTAATTGGCTTCCGTGACCATGTAAGAAGTCTATGTTCATTTTGTAATCAAACTTCGTGGAACGGGATTTTATGCTGAATAACTGTGCTGATAGTATTGGTGATGTCGTCTGCTACAATGACAGTAGTTGGTTGTTTGTTTGCAGATCGTATAGGTGAATCGCCACCACCATAAACAAGCATGGCGGATGGTAGGTACTGGGAATTGACAGTATATTCGGTAGATCTATTGAGTTAAATGTTTTGATTCATTACTACACAAAATTCAAATAATAAGACCGCTATTCTTGTAACGTATTTCTTGGCTGGAGCCGGAATTTGTGAAGAAGTTGTACGGTATACGAAGATGAAAGAAAGACTTTCAGTACCTATAGAAAACTGCCAACTGGTTATCACCAATACTGAAAAAAATCAATAAATATATTCTAATAACCGTATGTATGATATTTATTACATGTGAATGGTAATTGGAGTTTTATATTTATATGTTTGGAGTTTTTGAATGCTTGTATTTCCTGACTGAGATTCTTAATTATTAACAAATTACTCTATACCACTGACCTTACAATGGTAAGTTGCATAGTGATTTTTAGGGAAGTTTTCAAGAAAGAAAATACGCCTTAGCATATGGGAAATACAGTATGTGATAATTCCTTTGTTTCTTCTTCTTCTTCTTCTTCTTCTTCTTCTTCTTCTTCTTCTCATCTATGTGCTGTATTTAGGACGTAGTCAATCACGACTCTCTATAATTTCCTATCATACGTAGCCCTTAGTAATGTTTGTCTTTTCACCATATCTCCCTGTTTCTAATTTGCCACCCATTTACACAAGTTGGTTTGTTAGGCTATTAGCCGCTTTTCCCTCTATCTCTTATCTTCAAGATGTCCTCTCAATTCTTTAAACACTTTGTAGAAAAAATGCGTCCTATGACTGCAATATTTGTATGAAGGAATTATCACAATTCGTTTAAAATTTAAAGAGTTTTCTAGGTTACAAATTTTATCATATTGAGACAACCATCTTTGTGCAAACAGCACAAATATTTATTTGATCTCAGTCACATCTGTTTGTAACATAATACGTATGTTTATATATTTTTAAAATACTAGAAATAAAAATTTCACGGTTTTCCTATTTGGATTTTCTGATGTATCTTAAGTCTTATGATAATGAGTGTATATGTTCATCAGGAGTTCTACGACAATGAAATATCCGTAGAAATCCCCGTATCGCACCATTAATTATTTGAGCTGAACAACTTCAATAAATATTGCAATAACGATCATGAATATGGATTAATGTCGTTATTTTAAGAACTAAGATGATATAAATGAAAAAAATAATTGATATTGGCAAATGAATGAAATTTTAAAAGTTCTTTCTTCATTTCATTTTCTCACTGAAACTAAGTAGCATGACTTGTCTGTCATTTCCGTCTTTTCACTGAATCAAAACGCAATAGTCTATTACTTAGGTTGTATTGGCAGGGTATATTGGCCGTGCAAAGTAAGGGAAGGATAAGTAGATATAATAAGGTGGGTAATTCTTATCATCATTAAACCGCTTATATTAGGTCGTTTTGAGTAGTATTTTATTTCCTCTGTTGGAACAGGAAGAAAGAGCAGCTGTCTCCTTTCTTTCCCTTGCAAGTTGTCACTTTTGGTAATTTAATTGTCATTCTCTATATATTTTCTTTTCATAAACATGTCTATTTTTATAACACTGATTAATATTGATTTCGTTTTTTCCGTGAGGAATTAACCCATATTGTCCCAGTATTATCGAATATATAACAATGTAAAATGTTGGTTTGTCTGTATTTTATTATCCTGTAAATTCTCATGTGGAATATAAAGCCGTTGCCTCACGACGCTAAACGCTTGTGTTTGTGAATTCCATAGAAAACAGTTTTCGTTTACATGTAGAGTTTCTAACTTCACGCACAACTGTTTTGGAACGGACATTATAGACACTAGATTTCTAGATACTAATGCAGGTGCCCTCCAAGGCTCATTCGCAGGATTTATTCTTAATTTTCATCAATGGCCTTCCAGATGACACCAGCTATCTATGCTGATTAAACAACGATTTACTTCTGTCTTGATAGATAAAATCAAATTGGCAGTTTATCGAAAAATATATATTTACGATCTGTTTTTAACTGGAGTAAGTAATTCCTTGTTAATTTTAACGCCTCTTTTAATCATCTGAAAGGACCTATCCTTTTTCACATCAGCATAGTTGATACTAACGCTCAGGAGACTGATTCATTGCGCCTTCTCGGGTTAACATTGTCGGCTGACATGAAGTTGAAATATTATATTAAGTCCATTGCTAGGTTTTCTGCTAAGTAAGTTTGTTTACTGTATCTTGCTAGACAATGTATCCCTTCTTTTATCTCCAGAATATTACCTTTTATCTCCTTACATATTTATAAGTCAACCATTTGTCCAAACTTTGGATATTGCTGTCACATATGATCCGATTCTCCTGCTGTATATTAAGATATTATTGATAAAATCTAAAGACAGATCAGCAGTATTGTTAGTCATGACCTGTCGTCTCGGCTTCGATCGCTTTTCGATCGCCATAATGTATCTTCCCTGTGCTTTTGTAATCTGTAATATCTGTAAATACTTTTATGGAAATTTTTCGAATGAAATCTTTCCTGTTGTTCTTAGACTTTATGAATTTAAGCGTAGTACTAGATTCTCCACAAGATTTCATCAATTTACAATTGAATTGTCTAGATGTAAACATTCTACGTTAAGAGATATTTTCTCGCACTTCTCCCTTGTGGAACTCTCTTCCGGATCTATGATTTCCAGCCAAACTTGATCTTCAAAAATTTAAATGTAATTTTAATCGTTATCTACTGTCTTCTTGATTACTTTTCTATTGTTCTCACTCCTTGATAATGTTTGTTTTATTTTTTCTTATTCTGTCATATTTAGTAAGATTTTTATCTTAGTGGCTTTACTGACTTGTATGAGGAGATATGATAAAAAAGAATATTCAGAGTTGTCCTTCCCTTAAAGTGGCTGTAAACAAAAGTTCTCTCTCTTTATGCGCTGATAACCCGTACACTACGTACATTTGCAACTGATGTCTTAAAAATTGTTTCGAAAAATTAAGAAGACAAGTGCAAATCTAAATTACTTTACAGTCAACAGCTTCTTTCCTTCTTAAATGCTAAATTATCCTTTTATTTAGCTAGAGAAAAAAATTTAATCTTTGTTTTGTCTTCGTTCTATTTTCTCAACTTCATATGTCTGATTGATCTGTTAGTTTTTTTTTGTCTTTTTTCTCATATCAATTGTATCCACTTCAATATTCTTTTCCGTCTAATGATAGCTCCTCTTTTTAGTTTGATCTCAATCTCTTAAACGTTTTCTTCCTTGAAACCCTGAGATTATTCTGAAGTTTCATCCCTATCAATACAAATCAATTATTCAATACAGTTTTTTTCAATTTTCGGTGTTGTCAATTTTCCCCAAATGCATAAAGGTTGCAGACGTTTCAAAGTTATCATATAATTTCAGAAAAGCAAATGTTTGTCAAACGGAATTGCAAAATGCAAGTGGATCAATGGGCCACGGTTTATTTAAATAGAAAAAGACGAACTTTCATCTTGGTTCCTATTAGCGAAATTTCCCTCGTGTTTAAATACGCGAAATTGAAAACATTCAATAAGGTTTTCTTCGGATTCTGTTTTTAATTTTCTTATACGTCTGTTTCTGGTCATTGCCAATTTATATCTGAATAGATAAGGAGTAACCTTTTACGAAACAATAAATGCACGACTGCAGAACTCAATAACGTGAATGTCATAGCTGAATATATTACATCTGTTTCTGTTTGCATGTGTATGTAAGCATGCAAAGTCAATCGTCAATATATTAATATTTAAAAGCGCAAATGAATATGTAAAGGATCGCACACTACTAGCGAACGTTCATTATAAAATATATAATTCAAAAATTGGATTTGTCGTTGGGGATTTTATGCACATTTGCCATAGTATAAAATACTTTGCAAGAATATTTACTGAAATTTTTAAGACGGCTAACTCAATAAAATTGTAAGTTTTTCGTTTTTTTTACTTTTTTCTAAAATATTGGAAGCTACTGTATATATGAGTTTGTTCTTTGTCTTTATCATTAAATATATATATACATTTCGTGTTGTGTGAAAATTTCGATCGAACAAAATGGACAAGAATGAATATATAAATTCCTTTTCTTTCTGATGATTTTCCCTATATAGAGATTCTTATTCCCAATAGCGGTTAAACATGACGAAACGCTCAGCCATTTCAAATTTCCTGCTTCCCAAAGAATAGCAGGATATAGATAAAAGAAATTCCAACGACTACATAGGCACCTCATTGATTATTGATAACAATTCCGATAGTCGAAAGTACTTGAATAAAAATAACAAAATATATAAGTTCGGATTATCAACACATTGTCCGAAAATTGAAATATATATAGTAAAAGATGAAACAAACAGACCGTGTAATTATTTCTTCAAACATA
The DNA here is from genome assembly GCA_963932145.1 of Acanthosepion lycidas. Lineage (NCBI taxonomy): Eukaryota > Metazoa > Mollusca > Cephalopoda > Sepiida > Sepiidae > Acanthosepion > Acanthosepion lycidas. The sequence goes on from OZ010574.1 coordinate 142,531,273, forward strand.
TCCAAATAAGTTTGATTAAAAAGACACGAGAAGGTCGGTTTATTTAGTTTTTTATTGTATTCTTCCAATTCTCGAATGCGACACTCGATACAGGTCACACTGGAGTTAGAAAAAGAAAACAAACTAGCATTCTTGGATGTACTCGAAAAGAACATGGTTTCAAGACATCAGTATACAGCAAGTCAACATTTACCGAAAAATACCTAACTTCAACCCCGACCACCCATACAGTGTAAAGAAACGGATCGTTCGTTGTCTACATCATCGAGTAAAAGTCATAAGTGGCGACCCAGAGACATATGAAGAAAAAATTTAAAATATAAGCATTGCCGGTCAACGCAACATCTACATTGGGTACATGACAAAAAATCCCGCTGTGTTAAAAGGATACAAGATGATAACACTCAGAAAACAGGCTCAGTTGTCCTACCCTATGTAAAAGGCTTACCGGAAATGATACAAGAGTCCTGTGGTCCATATAACATTAGAGCAACATTCAGATGTGGTCCAGCACTACACAAATATCTATTCAGTACAGCTGTGGGATGAAATAGAAATAATCTGTTTCCTTAAGTGAAGACTGCAGGATCACCGCAATGATATAAAACGAGTAGAAATAGAAAAATCGGGCATGACTGGCCATATATGGAGAGAGAGGCAAGATCATCAATCTCTGTGGGATGAAGATGAAATAATAGAGAACATCGCTGGAATATACAAAAAAAAAACCCTAATGGAATCAGTGCATCTGCTAAGCTATAAAATCTACTAAGCCGCTCAATGAATACAATATGGGGAACCAGTAATATAGAGACCTCAAGAAAAACAACAACAAAATATATTATGAGCTCTGGTAAAAAATGATACTGAAACTTTTTAGTACCACAAATTCAGTCACTAATGTCCGAAATGGTTTAGCGTTGGTTGAGTGATCCGAAAGGGACTTGACCTAAAGAGTTTTCAGTTCAATACTTGGACACAGCAGAGCGAAGCAAAACGTGCAGAATTGAGTTATCAATGGGAATAACTAAATAAAATTTTCAGTTTTAAATTCCAATATCGCCTGTCCGCCGGAAAGTACAACGGCCGAAAAATTGTAAATCTGACAATGTAAACGAGGACAACGGTCAAAACAATGAAAATAGTGTCAGTTATTAGTATATAAAATATGACAAAGCATTGTAACCCACTTCTATATCGATATCAGTTTAATAAATAAAAGATAATGTCTTAATATTGATCAGTGACATTTGTTCTCCGAGAAGAAAACTTATTATTAAAATGTTTTATTAAAGAAATTGTAATGGTAGCAAAAACTGTTGTATAATTACAGTGTAACACACAATATATATGATAAGGTTGGGTTGGGTTTGGTGAAGAGTCGGTAACATTTGAGAAATATATCTTATGGAAGTATCATATCTTACCTCTAATTTGATTATATATTATTAAATTTAATATTACAATAGTTATTAAAGTACATGCAGGTCATGTTAGAGATCGTGTATTCTGTGGCCAAAACTGGATAAAATTGAATTCAATGTTGATTCCGACCGAGAAGTAATTTGTCTACTAAGACGTTTCATACTCTTAGCCGCTATAAACCAATTTTACCGACTGAATAAAAATAGAGTTTGTTTTAATTAATACGTTTAACCATTAAAATAACATTAGACGAATAAAAGTAAAGTCACATTAAAATAAATCAATAATTCTATTTTTTCTCAAAAAAAGTATGGATATTTTTTTCTATTTTATTGAGCTACAAATCTTAAAACACAGATTCTTCTCTGAATCTACCAGTAGATGAAGATGAATAAAAATACTGAATTTATAAATAGAATGCCACAACAAGTACAAGGATCCAATAAAAATAACGTTAGAAATAAATTTATAAAAATCTGCCTGATTAATATATTAAAAATCCAACCCTTTCTTTAGAAGTTAGTTTACATTTGTACATATACATCATACATATCTCTCTCTCAATCTATCTATCTATCTATCTATCTATCTATCTATCTATATATATATATATATATATATATATATATATATATATATATATATATATAGTTGGATTCATGTGAGTTTGTAACACTGGGTCTCACGCTTCTGCGTAAAAAACTGGATCAATCCAACTAAATATATTAGCGCTATCTCTGATATTGAGCGCTTTCTAATAAGTACCGGGCATATAATATATATATATATATATATATATATATATATATATATATATATATATATATATATATATATATATATATATATTTATTTATTTATTTATATACACACACTTTTCACACACACACACGCGCACACACACACACATATATATATATTTTTTTTTATTTATATACACACACTTTTCACACACATACACACGCGCGCGCGCACACACACACACACACACGCATATATATATATATATATATATATATATATATATATATATAGGGACAAGGATGTAGAAGCATGCGGTATTTATCAATATCAGCAATAGAAAATATCTTATTTCCTTTCTTGCTATTTCCTTCAGGAAGAAATTTCACGCCTTTGTTACCAAATCAGTATCTAATTATATAGTTTGGTGTCAGTCTGATCAAAATACGAGAAATTGCTAGAGATATGTTGTACCCAAAACGCTACATCATATGCGCACTAATTTGGAAAATGACAGAAAACATGTTTTCTATTCAGAGAACTACACATGTATTAATAGAAACACAGCTACACTACATCACGACAAGAGAAAGTATACTCACACTTAACACTTAGTTGATGAATAAGTGTATAAAAATTTATCATTTCTTCTTTGAGAGTTGGTAGTTATGGGACGCAGGCACCCCAATTGATAGGCAAACAATAGAATAAATGATAATTGATAAGTTCTCTCAACTCGCAGACACTACGACAAATACATTTTCGTTGGTGTCTTCAGTGAATCTCTAATTTATAAATACTTGGACGACTGTTGACTATTTTGCTTTTACAATCAGGGAAATAATTTTGTTTCCAATCTGTACACTTTTTTCTACACCAATGAACCTGATCGTTCCTTGAATTTACCATTCTTCTTCTATAAATTACACTTCCAAATTCTTCCGTCTGCAACAAGCTATAAAAATTACTAAAACCTACATATATGCATGTATGTATGTCTGTTTACTATTTTCATGAGCAAACTGGAAATGAATGGCATTTTTATTATTATTATGAGCGAAAAAACTGACAAACTTTTGGACCCAATTTGTTAACTGTATATAATAATCAAAATTACACGCCAATCGGTTACAGTAGAATAACTAAACGCCAATTTATTCTACAAAGTATTGCCTATAAATGGCTTCATAAGATTAACTGTATCGTAGATTTTAGTAAAATCAGAAAACGGCTTCCTTCGTTTCTTATTAATGCAGAAATGTCCGACTAGTCACTTAAATATTTCTCTTTATTTTATCAACATTGGCTCTTACAATCTGAGACAATTATTAACTAAAAACTCTTAATTTATTTATTTAGGAGTTTCAGCTACGGTAGCTGAAACAGTGGAAAAGTTAGCGGTATGTAAATGGATACCTTTGCAATTAAAACTTTTATCTGCATCCTCTGTATTATTTGTAATTAGTTAATTTGTTAATAAGATGAATGAAAAATGACTTTAATATGAAGAACTAATCAAGACAATTTTTGTAAGAGACTGTATTCAAATAATAAAAAAAATGCATAAGAATAAAAAAATCTCAGCAAATATATTTTTATTTATCTCATTATTTGATCAAGTAAAAGAAGAATTCGCTTTGTTATCTTTGTATTTATTCACAGCATAGAAGCATACTTCGAATACTATATAAGCAAGACGAAATCGATTTATTAATATTGACTAATCTAGCATAATACAAAACGCAACTAAGGAAGCGGGTGATAAAATTGTATTGTGATAGTTAATTAATAGAGAAGACTTTATTGGAAATTCGTATGCGAATTCGTATGAAAATTGTCATTAATTCTGTTTTCATTGCCTGTTCAAATTTAAATTATACATTGACTTTGTCAATAAACACGCAAAAATATTACAGTAGCAAGATTTTCCTTTGAATTCCCAAATAAATCATACATGTCCGTCCTGCCTGTCGCTCATCTTTCTCTCGCTAACTCTTTCATTAGTAATCGCATTATATCTACACAGATTTATGAGATTCAATAAAAAATAAAATTGTATATAAGATAACAGACTATATTTGATTGATAGATTCCATACCCACATGTTATCAAATGTTTGCAGGTTATTTATAGCAAGAAAATAGTTTTAAATTGTAAGAGGTTTTGGAGATAATAATGATTTAGTCGTACTAATTAACCCATAGCTGTCGGAGATGAGGTGGATTCATAACTTTTGCAAAGGTATTTTCATATACGTGAAAATAACGAACCCAACTGGAAGTGGAATTCGACTCTCCGATTAATAATTTTTAGCCATTAGATATAAGACCACTCGCACATCCAACTTAACAAAAGCTGGTATTCCCAAGGCTTTATCCATTCAGCTACTCACCGGGCTCGGCCGTAAATTTTGTTGAGCGTAAGGAAACATGTGTTTCGGCGCGATGTGGGCGTAAGCTCATGCTATATTTGAGTGACATAGAAATATAAAAGTCTAAGTGGCATGTTCGTACCTCAGTTTTTATCTGAGTGGAAAATTGGATTGGCGTGTTGAGATTGAATACCATTCATGGCCGTTGCACTTGCTTTCGCACAAATTCCTTTGTGATGGTCTGGATCTATTTCTCCTTCTATAGGTTAATAGCAGGTCAAACTGGGCTCTTTAGTTTTGTTTGGTGACTAGTCTAGGAGAAGGAAATTTCTTCATTTGTACCCACCTTGTGAAACCTAAACTACCAGTGAAACAGCACAAAAAACACCTAACGTTTTGGTGTTGGGTCTTTATAGACTACAGAATACTAGTCGTTCTAAATGTGTGTGTAGGTAAAGACGTGTATACAGACAAGAGCTATTTGTATGGATTCAATTATATACATTAAAACGATAGTCAAATGAGATAATATTTAGTGAAAAACATTGATACTCATCGTGATTTAATAAAAAAAATACTTTTTGAAATGACTGCCTCCTTCAGTATTTAAATTTTATGCCATTTTTAAACGTTTGGTTATTTAGTACCATCTTTTTTTTTTGATTTGCCTAAAGATACTTATAAAAATGTATTTTGCATTATGGAAAAATTTCAAGTCATTACATACATTAATCTTAACTGGAATAGAATCTTCAATTTCTTTCCGTAATAATTCTTCCTCCAGCAGTGGTACTTAATTCAAAGACACAAATAAATCAAGGAACTGTTTATGTCGTAATGGAATTTAGATAGAGTTTTAACAAATGTATGTCTGTTCCCTGAGGGCCATATAAATTTAATCTTCGATTATATTAAAAGAGATATACTTTCTCATTATAAATTGAGCAAAGGGGTAAAGTCGACATCTAAGTTCCAAGAAAAAAAAAACCTTTAAATATTCCGTCGAAATCGACAGTCATAAACAGCATGCATCTATTGTAATGTGCATGCATGAACTACAGTCTGCTTTATATCTTTCATAAAAGTAAGCTGAGTCAATTGCTATTGAAGAGTGCCTAAGTATCACAGCTGCAACACGTGCAATTTGCCTTCGACCCTAATGTAATTCTACGTATGACGATAAAGTATATCCGGCAACAAGGCATCTGATTGATTTTGAGGAACGTGGAACCACACCTCTTTGTTGTTGTCCCCGGGTCAATCCTCACATGTAATGGTAGCACCAATAATACATATTTATAGTAAAATTACCAACAATATATATTTAAAGCCAAATTTACCATTTTATTAAAGAATTACCGATAATTCATTTTATAGCAAACGGACCAACAATACATTTTTTCTCTATTCGAATTTATACAATTGCGTTCAAAATATATTTAGTTGAGGCAATACAATAGTGTACAATATTCAGATTTCGGGAATGAATATCTCATAGATGTTGATATAGAGTTAAATGAAATCAATTAACCAACAGGAAATAAATCATTTATGACATTATTCCATATAATATCCTATAATTTCTGAAAGAAATCAAACTGTATTCCAACATATAATTTCAACAAAACTACAATATAATCACACATATCACCACCTCTTGTAATCATGTCCACACAAACATGTATATGCACAAAAGCTGAGTATGATTTACCATGTCTACAACTGTCAAAGCAGAATTACATATATCATATTTTTATTATTCAAGAATCCCAAGGAAAATAATTTTCAGCATTAAGTAACCCCTAATGTGTTTATATGCCGTTATACAAACACGTCAATCAATCAACTGAACCAAATGAATTACGGGATGCGTGATCGTGATACTGAAATATGTTTGAATACGAATAGACGCCTCTAAAAGCTAGATTTATGTCATAGTTTTTATAAAATAATTAGATATCAATACAGTGTATGACAGAGACTCATTCCAAATATTTCTATAATTCCATTTTTTTTTCCTTTTTCAATCAGGCGATGCAATAAAATAGGGTCCTTCATTAGGTCACGTAAAAAAAGCAGCATATCACGAGGAAAAAACGTCCATAAATCAACGAAAACAAAGTTTTGTATTAATATGTTTATAGTGTTATGAAGAGGAAAGAGCAAAGTATTTTTTGATTATTTTTTGAAATTTTTTACTCCTTTCTAGCACGTAGAAAATTTAGGTTAAATCTTTTGTTATTTTTTTACGACCACGCGATAAAATAAAAAAAAAAAAAACAAAATTGTTTTATTTTGCGCTTTTCCCGAGGAAAACACATGTTAATTAGAAAATCCTTGTCGGATTTTAATGAAACCTTCAGGACTTATTCACAAATGAATGAAATTATTTTCGAATTTTTTTCTTTTAGAAAATCTTGTTAAAAAGAGATTTTTTTTAACATGTTTCCACCCACTTACATATTTTCATGAAATTTCGAGAAATTAAATCTTCACGCGCGGGATTTGTTTTATTAGTTATAAACAGGAATCTTTGTAGAAAGTAAATCACCAGTTTTTTTTTTTTTTTTTTTTTTGTAAAACAGTACCCGGTTCTGCTTTGAATTATAAAAAAAATGTAAAAACTATGACACTAATTGATTAGAAAAGCTTTCACCTGTTTTTATAAATACGTTATACTAAGGACATTATTTTGTGAAGAAATAAAATTTTTTGATGAATAATGTATTTATTACAATTTTTTTCCATTTTCGAAATTTTTTTCAATCAACTTCTAAATACTTCAAAATCATTTAAAATTCTTTATTGCTTTCAAGCAGGTAATGATAAATTTAATGAAAAAGTAAATTTAAGAATCGAAATTTGAAAAGCACATAACAGTTGTTTGACCCCAAATATTTTAAAAATGATTTTTTAAAAAAAATTTTATTCGAAAAAACGTTCATAATTTCTTCGTATGGAAATGTATACATGACATAATACTTAAAAAAATTTAAAAAATTATCTAATTAATAAAACAACTTTAAACTATTATCTAATTAAGAAAGTATGAAATAAAAAACATATATTACATAATTGCTGAATAAAAATGTTAATATTTAAAAAGTACTAGTTAAAAACAAAAAACCGCGTTCGCTTACTTTGCAAAAATTGTCAATTTTGATCATTCATAGTAATCTGTCATCACCTCGTCACAATCGATTTCTTTGATAAATTCAGACACATCGTTAAGAAATGTTTGGATACAAATTTTTATGCCATAAGTAAGTACTGTTTGTTTCATATCAGATTAACGTAACTTTAAATTTTCTAATTTTACTCAAATAACGTGTCAAAAAATATAAATTTATTTTAGAAAGAAGTTTAAAATCAAAATTTTGTTTGTTTAGGACCTTGTGGCACGCTGTCTCCCTGTATTTCTTTGTCACCACCCAGCGTTATTAAATAGTAGGGAATACTGGGTCGTATATTCTGGGTTGGGACCCAGTATGAAAACGGAAAACTAAATTCAAACCAGCCTTTAGGCAGTTGAGTACTTTCAAGATAGCGTGGTCAGACACCTTTGCTGTAGCGGCTGCAGTACATATAATGTGCCTTCGACTATAATGGGATTCTAAACGGAATATTGAAATATGTGTAAATACGAATAGGCCGTCTCCAAGAGATTATCATGGTCGCTGAATATTCTTTTAGAAAAACAAAACAAAACGAAAATATCTAACGTTGTAATTATCAATGGATAACTAAATATTTGTTAGTGTAAGAAAGATGTATTTCTTTGTTTTTATAATATGATTAGATACCTATAAAGCACCAGACAAAATTTAAGTAGAACTCCGCTTTTTTAAACCATTTCATCCCGAGCCAATCACTAAAAGCCACGAAAGATAAATGGTTACTGTGCTTGAAGCAATAAGATAAAGAAAAACATTATTAAGGAAAAATAATAATACAATTGTAATAAACCAAGAGGGCAGTAGTTAACGACTGACATTGCATTTAAAATTTTTGTAGATCAAATTTGACTGGAAAGCATGAAGCAGGAAGACCGTTCCATAGGTGAGATGTGCTAAAACAAATTATTATGGTTACATCTAGTCAATGCAACTCCAGGATAATGGAAACTTGTTGCCAGATTCATAAAATCTAACTAACATCGAGGAAAGTTCATCAGAATAATTACAATAAAAGTATTCATAGAAAAGTCAAAAGACAAGTTATATTAAGGCTGTGGGAAATTAACTGATGCGAAAATGCTAAGCTAGAACTAATAATATTTCAATTTCTTATTTGGGTTTTATCATTAATGATTAGGTACCTCCACGAAAATGTAAACAGAGATAGCATGATGAAAAAGACGCCGAACTTGACAAAAACAATTTTTTATCGTCTAATGTTCATATTATTATTAAAGAGGAAAGATCAAAGTATTTTTGGGGTATTTTTTTACATTTTTTAATCGTTCCTAGCACGTCCAAAATTTTCGTTACAAATTTTGTTTTTTTTTGTCAAAAAAAAAAGGACAGATAATCAATCATTTTCAATCATTTTCAATCATTTGATTAAAAAGATGAAAATCTGGCTTTGATATTCTTTTAAAAATCAATTATCATTTTTTCAAAACTGATTTTAATAAAATCAAAAATTATAATGTTTATTTAAAATATTTTGAACCAAGCTTAACTTAGCTTCTGCGCCGAAAAAATGTAATTTGAAAATAAAACAAAGCAGGTCATAACCTTTCGCGTCGTTGACAGCTGATGACAGCTATGATTCATGACGTTTAGATAACTTACGGGAGGATAATTCTTTCTACGGATGGAAGGAAGTGAAATTATTTAGATTTAAATGAACAAATTATTTACCTCGTTACTTTTAAGAAAAACTTTCAGCGCTCTAATTTTTCATTTTTTTTTTGGACTTAGCTTTCATCTTTACGTTTACGATGCTTTATGGAAAATATAAAGAAATTAAAAAATAAGACTGTTAAGAGTGAGATTAAATTTCATAAGAAAGAGGTATCTATTAATACGTACTTATGAATTTTTATCAGAAGTGTACATAAAATACTATAATTTTATGTACATTTATTACATTTTACTGTGTTATCTGTATTTCCATTTAATTTGTTATTAATTTTGATATTTCATTTATGGAAAAATGACATAACTGAGATTAAAATCAAAATAAGATTATATAAATTAAAGTTTAGCAGTAGTTAAATTTCATAAGATGATACTGATACTTATAGGTACCCTTCTCAGTTGAAATTGAAAAATCAAATTAACTTCTCCATACGTGTTTCGCAAAAGTAAAGGCCTTAAGAGCGGAGAACAATGCTGAACTCAAATAATGCAACTAAATTGTATCCTGGTTGATCTTCCGTACTTTATAATTATCGCTCTATTATAAGCACAAAAGTTACATTTTTTAATTACGTTGGCTAATCCGATTGGTCCAAACGATACAATTTTCAAAGCACTAGACAATGGCGGTCTCATCTGGACAGAATTGAAAGCTCGGTGCTGCTTTTAACTAATTTTATAATATTTTTAAATACTTAATGTAAAAATCTATTATAATTAAAAGAAATAACAAATAATTGTATTAAAAATTCAATTTTCATTGAAAAAAATTTTTGCTTTCAGAAAATATTGTCCATATTCATACAAACAAATAAGAACAAATAAAAGCATTTGAAATTAAATAATATATTTGTTTTATTGAGTTTTGTATGTTACAATTCAGAGCTGATTTTCAGGTACGTTGGCCACAATTAAAAAAAATACATGATTTGCATTCTTCAATGCCTTGTGCTTTTAACTATTGCAATCTGTAGGGGGCAGCGCGATCTAATTTCTAGAGTTTTTCATAAAATTAGTTATGGGGTGTTAATAAAAATGAAAAAAAAAATTTCTGCCATGACTTTTATAAAAAACAACATATTTATAATAATTTCGATCATCTGTGAATAGTTTCTGAAAGTTTCATTAACATCTGACAATTATTTTTATTTTTGCAAGATTTTCCAAATTAATGTGAAAAAAAACGCGCTAAAATTATCTATGTTATTTACTACCCCTTGTTGCAACAAAGATAAACAAAGTTTTAAATCAAATTTAGAATATTCTAAAAAGATGGAAAACATTTTTAAAAATAATTAAAAAAATATTTGGTCTATCCTCTGCATAAAAACATAAGCATTTAGACGATAAAATTTTGTTTTCATAAAGTTTGGCGTCTTTTTCTTCAGACTATGCTCTTTTTTTTAGCGATTTCGTAGAGGTACCTACAATGTCTAAATATATACTAGGAGCACCAGATCATACGTGGCAGCAATATTCAAAACATGGACGAATGGTAGACTTCTAAATATGTAAGATAATTTCTGGAGAGAGAAAATGTACCTAAAATAATTGTTATTATTTATTTAGTTATTTGTAAGTGTTTCATGTGATCGCAGAAATTGTCTGTAGCCAATACAAGGAGCTCCTGCATGTGTGACATGCTGCAGAGTACTTTAGCCAGACATAGGGTCTTCCAGTAGTCATCCTCTTGACCAGGGCATCATTACCTACTCAAGGCATTTGATGTTGTCCCCTGTGTTGACGCCGAGGCCCTCGCCAAAAAATTTGGAGTTCGTTAACAGGACAATCAGAGTGAGATTTTCGAGCTGCCGTTCCGTCATAATAACCATTAGACTAATTTAACTCTATCCGAATCTTCTTCACTTGACACACAAACACTTTGAAATGTTGTATTAGGACATGAATGTCAAGCAAAAAAGCATGCCTTTTCCAAATTGCTGGCGGAGTGAGTTCCGTCATGCTGTTTTTTTCTCTCACAACCAACTATCTACTATACTGTGTAGTCGACAAAATCAAAAACAAACAACGCTCATGCACGAAATTTAAAACATGAATGGAGACAATTTAACCAGCGCACCCTATAACTATATCTCTACATGTCTCTATTTTTCTTTCTCTTTGTCCTTCTCTTTTTCTCACTCACACACACACACATATATATATATATATATATATATATATATATATATATATATATATATATATATATATATATATGTGTATGTCTGTGTGGTTTGTGTATGTGTGTCTGTGTGTGTGTCTGTGTGTTTAGGATATATAATCGTATCCGAAACAAAAGTGGAGTTTACATTATTCGGACTATTGTCCTCATATTTGTCGCCATATTTATTACAACGTAATAATAACTGACATCTTTAGACATGACATGTGGAACTAGAACTGTCTACCCCAGTGAGCGAAATAAATGGTTCAGGTCGACATTGCAACAACATGAAGACGGCCGGACCGTACAACGGCCGAAACGTCGTAATAAATATGGCGACAAAGAAGAGAACAATAGTACGAATAATGTAAATAATCTACATAATACCTCATCTCAGAAATATAGACAGGTACAAAAGCGAAGTTGATGAGTGGAAATTCCTATAAACGACGTGTTTCACCGACATCTGTTCGACTAGGTTTTTATGATTGTATTAACTGTTTGTTAATACAATATGCTAGAACATTTTGCGATAAGCCCGACGACCAGGAAGGCGATCTGTTTTCCCTCAACAGGGTTATGTTTTGAAAGCCCTTCTTCTTCTTCAGTATATGTCTTTTCTTGATTCTGAGTGTGAGAGCATATTCTATCATCACTTTCATTCCGAATTCCTTGTTGCTTACTAGTTACGTCTTTGGAATGTTCAGTAATATTTCTAAAGGACATTTCTAATGCCCCCTTTTTTCTCATCCATGTGAAAATATTCAGCATTTACTGACATATGAAGATGACGGATATCACATATCAATCCAGCACACATTTATTTGATATTTTTATAATGTTTCACATCTTATATTGTCAAGATTACGTCCACCAATAATAAACCCTGATAGGGCCGCTAATTACTTTGGGAGAGTTTCGAGTTTTCTTTTTTTTTTTCATTTTCTATCCATATGATGGATGATTCCTCACAGTAAAAGTTCTATGTTAAGAGCTTTTCGAAATAGATTTAGTTTGTCTAGCATTTCAAATAGATCCTTGTTCCGTACCCTCTACAATAGTGTTATATGATCCATAAAACATAAGTGTAGCTCCTTCTACATATGTGTTGTCCTTTCTGATATTATTCGGATGGTCAGTATATCATTTCTTGATCCAGTGACTTAGATAATAGATCTTGATAAATCTTATTACTATTTTAGAAACATCTTCCAGTATTAGAATTACATCTTACTTCTCTTTGGTCAGTATTTTCTTTGCATAAACTATTATTGCCAACAGCGATGCCAATTATTCATACCTTGCTATACTTTAAAATGTACTAATCATTTTCTATATTATCACAGGCTTAAACTAATTTACTTAATTTCATCCGTCTAAGAGTTGTAAATTCGCAAAAGTTTTACGGTGACACAGGCGTCACTTTGTAATCATACTGATGGGAGATTTACATAACTGAGTATATAAATCTTTTACTGACTTTCTACTGAAGACCATCGCAACATACTCTGAATGCAAACGTCAATAATGCTACAGTGAAAACATATTTATATATATATAGCTTTTGGCTAAATTCTTCCTTATGAATTAGAAGAACATTAAAAAGAAAATGCTGATTATAAAAGAAGGGGAAAGTTTTGCTCTCTTTGGCCTCATTATTATCAAATTAAATTTTTTTTCTAGAATGTTTTGAATTTTACGCTTGAATATTAAGATACTCATAAAAAGTGGACACACTTGCAATGCATCTGATGGCTGACATTTTTGACTCAGTTATAAAGGGGTAATTTATCTTTCGTTCCCCATACCTTTAGAAATATACAAAATATGCTAAAAGATAAAATGTTCTCTTGCCAAATAAGATCAATGTCTGGTCGGCAAGGGTATTGAATTTTTCAGTTTTTTATTTTAAACCTTCTTGTCGACAGGTCGATGACTCGCCAGAGTAGAAAAAAATAAGGTTCAAGATTGGCTATTTTTAAAATATGATTTGTAAAGATGTATTTCTTCTTTTTTTAGTAATATAAAATGTCACGTGGTCTGCATGGTGTGTGGACAATGAGTAGAAAATGAGTCAAAAAATACGAAATCAATTTACTTGTTACCAAATAAAGTAAGAATGTAAGGGTAAAAGCGAAATAATAAAAAAAAGAAAAGAAATATAAAGCAAAAAAGAAAATAAATATAAAGCAAAAAACAAAAATATACCTTTTTCCTATATATATTGAAAAATGCTGGTCGCAATTTCAAAGCGAAGCAACTGAATCTATAATTGCTAATGAGATTTTCATCTTACATCTGTATTTGCGCTTTAAAGGTGAGTGATCATGGCTCACCGCAACATCCTATCTTTATTATTATAAGTCTGTAATACTTTATTACAATTTCATGTTTGTATGATCTGCTACCTATACGCAAATTCGTTACGTATGTTATTCACTGTTTTTTAACATGCTTCTCTTGTATTCCGTATGCACTAAGTATATTAAATATTCTATGGCCTCTATTCACTTTATATGTTCTGAAGTTTCAATTGTTTCCTTCTTATTGTAAATATAGATTCCATTGTAGTTAATATTTTCTTAACACTAATTAGTTATCACTTTTGTGTTCAAGGTGTTCTTCACATTCGTCAATGCTGAACTTGAATTGTGTACATTTTTCAACCATATTTCTCACTCTAGTTTTCTGCAGGATCATAAAAATAACATTCGAAAGGAATTTGTCTGACGGTTTTCTCTGGCTGTCTGTTTATATAATGCTATAATCGAATTTGTTAGAAGAATCCGTAACACACGTTAGGTGTTGTCTTCGTTGTAATCGAAAGTAATGTATTACAACTCAAGAAAGGTCACTTTTTGGCGTATATTGCGTTCTGACCTAATCTCGAAGTAGTCGAAAAGTTTCCATTCTCAACAAAGTAATTGAAACCGTAACTCGATTCAGTGACAAAAAAAAATTATTTTACCCAAGAATTTTTTTCTATTTCAGATTTACAAAAATAAGCCATTATATATGTGAAGGATTTTAATCGACATGAAAAGATGAAATTATATCCCAAGAAAAGATGAAATTATATTTTAAAAAATATTTTTCGTATATATTCACTTTTGAAATAATTCACATTTTCTATTCAGTCAGAAAGAATCTTATAATCTCCATATTTTAAATTACGTGCAAATATAGAAGAGAATAAAAACAAAATTACAGTTACGCTGAGTTAATAAGTTTATTTGTCGACAGTATATCATCGGAAATATAGTCTAGTACCGTGGTTCAAATACCATTTTTAATTTCATTATGATACTTACAGCTTACGTACCTTAATTAATGACTAAGGATTCCTTTTATTTTTGGACGACATTTCCCACTATTTTCAAGATTAATGTTTAGAGAATAACAAAACAAAACTCCTGATATATATAATTATTTTTAATTTAATATTGTAATTCGATATTAAAATCCAGCTGATAAAATATCTGAGGTTATTATTAAGGACTCAAGATTTTGGGTTCAGGTACAAACGTCATGATAATTGCTAGTGGAAAAGTTACTTTTAATTGGAAAATCCCCACTGTTCTTGATTGATATGTTCACTCAAACTACATTCCTTGCTTCCACTAACTCTAACCTTCACATCTAAGACCCGATATGCCACGGGTTCTGAGTCAATCAATACTCAGTATCTCCGTATTTCATTAGTGAGAATGAAGTTAACCTCGGACAGCTTCTTCGCACGAACCGCTACTTTTGAAACCGACTCGCAAGATAATGCTTTCCCGATAATTTTAACGTTTGCAAATCCAGAATTAACAATTATCTTTCTCGCATATCATCATAAAACCCGCTTCTTAATTCTTATTGTTACGAATCATGCAAAAACCTACTTCACTAAACCACTTCTTCGAGTGGGCCTTCGGTCTTGTATAGGTTGAACAACTACTTGTATATTTTAACTACCAATGCATAGATAAACCTAGTATTTACGGTGTTAAAAAAAACTAAAAAAGCATAACAGAGAAGGTTTCAAATATATATTATCTCATGTGCAATTCTTAAAACTGATGAACATTTTCTTCTGTATGAAGGTTACAGATTGTTAAATGAATAAATAATTCATTCCATATTGTAGACAATAATAATCATTTCCTAAATAATTAAAATGTATTCAGTCATTATTGCGATTTTCCAAACTTGAAAAAATATATTCAGTGAAATTTCCAGAAGATTTTGTTATGATGCCCCTACTGGGTTATAATATAATAAATATTTAATTAACTTCTTTGAAGAGAATATGACAGAAAATCTATTTAGTATTTCAACAGTTCTATGCGCGTTGATACAGTTGTCACCTTTTTGATTTGAAGTCTGTTTTCTTTTCTTATACTTCTTGACATTTTAGTCCTAGGTATGAGGACAAACTACATCCGAGAAAAAAACCTCTATTCAAGAGATTGGAGGTTTTGAGGGACGTGGAACCACATCATAATTGTTGTTGTTTTTAGGTCTACGCTGAGTCCCAGTGGTAGCAACTGTCCCAGGTATAGGTAAATACTGAACCCCTAAACACAACCAAAACACTACAGAATTATAAAAAAATATTTCTGTAGTAGAAATGCCATCAATCCAAATTACCAACAAGACATATTTATAGGAAAATATTTATAGGAAAATATTTATAGGAAAATAAACAACGGTACATTTTATATCAAAATGACGTATACCTTTTATTTGTAGTTGAAGACATACAATTGTGTTCAAAATATATTTATTTGAATGCATAAAATTATGTTGAAAATATTTAGATTTCGGCATTAAAGAAGGTATAGAGATTTATATGCCGCTAAATAAAAACAACCAACCAACCAACATGAAAGGAACTCTTTCATGATGTTCATCCACATAATACCCCACAATTTCTTAACGAAATTGAACTGTAAAACTTTCAGTGCATTGAAACTTCGATATGATTTCTGAAATGCCGTTTCGGGACATTGTTGCTTAGCGATTGAGCGTTGTTTCATATTTTGGGGCATATTCACGATCTTCAGTCTAGCTTCTTTAGTAGTTTTAGCAAATATATCAAGTATTGAAGGAATGCAGCAATTCTATATGGGAACGTACCATATATGCAGAAAAATCGGTTTTGCATCGAAAAAAAAACTGCCTTTTAGTGGGGTAACAAAAAAGAGAAAGCAAAAAATTCAGGTGACAGAAGAATATTCCACGGCTCTTTTGGGTGTCGTGTCGCATTTTCTAACTATATTAAGAAGCCTTGCTAAAAGTGATGATTAAGTTAGACAATGACTCTAATAAAGCCACATCAATAAACCTACATCAGGCATAAGTTGGAAATTTTAAAAAAATTACAATAGTACAAATTAGCTTAAAAGTTTAAAACGGTACTGCATACTGGAACAAATCATACACGTGTCCCTTGTATTCGGTTAGATTAAAAGAAGCTCCATTCTGGCATATTATTTCCAAGAAATGATGATTCGTGAAACAAAATCCTAAGCGAATGCTTCCTGGATCACTACAATCTTAATGGCTTTAAATTCGCGTTTAACCGTTTACCTACATATCCTCTTAAACTACACTTCATACCTCCTCATCCATTTAAGTACAAAATTCTCAATCATTAAAAGAAATATGTAATGTCTGGAGGAGGGTGAGGAGGAGTCTTCTTCTTCTTCTTCTTCTTCTTCTTCTTCTTTGTCTTCTTTGCCTAATTTATTGTTTGATAGAAAAGTTCATCAAGTTGTTTTATCCAGTACTTCGGGTAAACGAAGGTTTTCCTTGGATGGTTATTCATCCTGTGAGGTTGAAAAAGCTTTTCTTAGTAAAAAATCAATAAACCTTTTTTACTCATTCCTTGAACAACAGATCTAAATACCACATACTTGCAATTTCTATTGATAAATCCTTAAATTATTCTCTTGCAGGGTATTTATTAGACGTAATGACAATGTCTATGAGTTTGTACTTAAGTTTTATGAGTCTTTTATTATTATGTCTGGCCAGCTGTTTGGTTTTAATACTGTCTGTATATATTGTGAAGTTTTAGTAGTGAGTTCGATCTTCATAATTTCAATATTGTGTCACGCTTAGTATATCGTTATATGGTGAAGTCCGAGAAGATTGTAAAATGTTCACCTTCCATAACGGCAACTGGGTCTTGTCCAGAGCCTTTAATCCTATATAGGGTTGGCTATAATATTGGTTAAACTTACATTGCAGTTATTTACCTATCCTAACAATTAGTTTTTTTTTATATAATAATAATAATAATAATAATAATAATAATAATAATAATAATAATAGTAGTTGTTGTTGTTGTTGTTGTTATTATTATTATTATTATTATTATTATTATTATTATTATATGCATTCGCTTGGTCTCAAAAGATTTCTCCTGGTTACTGCAGATGATTTAGTGATAAAATTCACTAAATGCCAATAAACATCTCGGTATCATCACAGACTTTTCTGCCGTTTTCTCACCTGTCTAAATCATTCTGTAAAGACTAAATAATCCATTGTACTTTTGTGTGTTATTATGGATTGCAGGCGTTGTTTTTGCTATCATCAGTTTTACTGACAAATTTGACTGTAACAGAAATTATGACGTTATTGATCGCAACATCTTTTCAGCTGGTTATACACTGATTAATTCAGAAACGCTGATTTTGTGTAGTGAAATGCTCACAATGTAGACGCGTCGGCTTATTACGGAATACAAAACGTAAACATGTAAAAAAAAAAACCCAAAAGAATATCGAACGGAATGAACGCCCGTAGAATTGAATAGAAGTGAATTAAAAGGAAAAAAGAAGCGTAACAGAGAAATTCAGTGGAGAATATTTTGATCATAGGTCAATCTGTAAAAGTGAAATTTGTATTCACATACAAATATAATAAACGAATCACGCACATTCACACAGAAACACATCGTCACACAATGTCAGATTTTATTATTTCTCTTAATATGTTTGTGTTATAACTGGTATTAACAAACATTTATGGTAGACTTTAAAAATTCAAATTAAAACCAAGCTTTTACTTTCCTTAAAAACGCATATTTCTTTTTCTTTCCCTGTCACTCTGTCTTTGTTCTTTTTCAAATAAGGAGTATCACCTCTCATATAAAAAGTAAAAGAAAATACTGAACGCCTCTTGAGAAACGGAAATTCGTTTGTACAGGGAGTAGTTATTGTGACTAAAAATTTACTGAAACTTCTGTTATATAAAGAAAAAAGAAAGGAACACCCGAAAATAAATAAAATAATTTTGGCCAATCAAAACAAAAATCAAACAAACAAAAAAAATAACATAATTTTCTTATTTTATCTAAGTAGTCTAGAGACTTTCTAAATTGTATATAAAGAGACAAACTATAATCACCAGAGAAGAGACAGCCAGAAAGCATCACGAGCGTGTCGATTGAAGAAGTAAGCGGTCATCTGTTTAAGCTATTCTTTTGTCCTTTTGGAGACCCGACAATGTTTCCAAAGTAACCACAATACCTACAGCCACCACTATGATGACGATTCCTATCAAAACCACCTCAGCCGAACGAACTTTTAACAACAAATTTTATACAGGGTTAGCCTCTATCGAATTCAATTAAATAAACAAGTAATTTGTGTGACACCATTTAGGGGCGCAAAAAGAGGGAAAAAGAAGGAAAAGAAAAAGAGAAAGAAAAGAAAGAAAAAGAGAGGGGGGACTTAACTTATATGATAAAGTTAGGGCACCCATGACAGAGACATTTGGCAATGTTATTTTGATAATGGAAAACATGGTGAAAATTCTGACAGCCATTGTCGTAGGGCTAGCTGACAAAGTCCAGGTTGATACATAGTTTTTTTTTAAATAGATAAAGAATTAACTGTGTCTTTGTGGTAAACAGATTATCAGGAGTGGTGAAATTCCCTGGGAGGAAATTTTAAAGATAAAGTCACCTACGAGAAGAGACATTTGAAAATGTTATTTTGATAGTCGAAAACAATGGTGGGAGTTCTGTCGGCCATTGTCATAAGTCTAAAGCTAACAAGGTCCGGGTTGATACACAGTTTTTTTGTTGTGTTTAGATAGATAAAAAATTAACTGTGTCTTTGTGGCAAACAATGCTGTCTGAAAACAATTTAATAGGGCATATGTTGACCACACACAAAGAGAGCCATCTCTAGGTTGGGTCTTTGTCGATGGGAGGTGTCATTAAGAGAAAACACATCTGGGCTGTGTTGGAATTTGAATATGACAGCGAAACAATATTTCGTTGGCGCCGAAGAATGAGTGTGTCTGGTTGACTAGCCTCTTGGTGCTGGCGAAAATCTGATTGAAGAATTCCATATGCCGTGACGTTAGGATAAGAATTGAGATTATCACTCTATGGGTCGTATTGTCCTCTTGGCAGCCAGAGAAGAAGAGAGAAACAAAAGAAAGAAAAGGAAAAGAAAAAGATATTTTTTTTTCTTTGAGCAAAATATATATTTTTTTAAGAACAAGGCTAGTCTGGTCACGCCCACACTGTTGAACGCCATTGGCTGAATGTTAACGAGATCCATTCGGAGGTGATCCTGTGACACAAGGAGGGAGCCCGCCGCCGCCCACTGAGAGGTAGGTATGAGAAGTCCCTGCGAGGAAGTGGGAAAACCGTTGACGCACCTCTGAAGTATGGTGAGATATCCATATGAGAATAAGAGAAGGTGGGAGTAAGAGAAGACTTCCAAAAATGGAAATAATAAATTTTTCCTGACCGAAAACAAAAGAAGGGGTTTTTGGATTTAGACTTTACAAGGAACCTCAAACCCCGACGATACCACCCCGGTTTGGGTCGGCGTCCATATAAGCAAAGTCGCAGCGAGCGAAAAGCAGTTGGAGAGTTCGAGAGTTCGAGAGAGAGTTCCAGTTGAGAGCTCTGAAGACCCATCACGAAGAGCTGACCAAGATTCGCGCAAATTCCGAACTCACCTTCTAACCAAGAACAATTTTTTTTTTGAAGAACGACTTAGACTCACACCACTAAAATAAGTTTTGTGAATTTCGCCTGAAGACACACAAAGAGCCAGTTTATTAGGGAACAGACAACTTAAGATGTTAAGACTCGCCTAAAAACCACGTGTCACAATCCATATAGCGAGTCGAGAGATAGACGCAGTCCTATGTATCCAGCAACTAGATATAAAGTATTGTTATCCTTTTTTTGATACCATTTTCGATTTAGTATTTTATTTTCTTTTGCACGTACTTGGGCGATACCGCCCTCATTCGAACTCAAGCTTGCAGTACTGCCCCGAAGCTGATTGATTTAGTCTGCCTAAGATCAATTCACAACGTGGGTAGGCAGACTAGAGATCAAAGTAGTTACTTCGGTAACCGGACGTTGGAAGCGAGTTGGGAACGACGAGGCTGATATCGAATCTAACCAGATTCCCATCCATTTCACTTAAAGGTTAGATCATCACAATTAGCGCCGCGACCAGGAAAAGACCCGGGATCGGCTGACGTCACAATTTGACGTAACAGTTGGATGCCACATTTGTTTCTTTCGTTGATTTGCTTCCTTTATGTGGAAGTGTTCTGAAGTTTCTGATAAGTATTACTAAGACCCTCTTGCGTTTCTCCACATGTTCTTCTCTAAATGCATTCCCGATAAATAAATAATGCATTTCAACCTTTAAAAAGAGCTCTGAAATACTATTTATATTAACAGAATTATATATATGTAGATGGAAGGATGGCATGTATACGAAAATGAATCAATTGACCAAGGGAGTGTTCAGTCGGGAAGAAAGAATCATTGTAAACGTTAGGACATTTCCATTAGCTGCACAGTATATGCTCCACCAGTGATACATGTTTTTCAATTCAACATTGTTCACCCAGAGCTGAAAAGAGACGTATGACATACTATTTAACACATAGCAGGGAGGTATCCATGGAATAATATCTTTCCCACGAGTGTCTGTATAGAAGTGAATGCAATGAAATGCGATTGTAATGCTAACCGTTGATAACTTCTCATAACATGCTGCCGAATGACATAATTTGCATGGTTCCAATAATCTTTTATTTTCTTGCAAATTCGCCTTATGCCTAAAACATGGCTCTTCGGGTTTGATTTTATTGTGGAGGATGATCAGAATGGTGGGATAAGTAAATGCACGTTGTAGTAGGCTTGCAAAATAATTCGGTTATTAGGTGATACCATGAGTAATTTCCTCTAGTGTCTAAAAATTCAACACTAGATTTAGAGAAACTTGAAACTATTCTTTTGTGCAAACGTATCAGGAAATTGTGGAGATTTTAGCAAACATTTCTGCGTAGATTCTCAGATGAAGAAAATGTCATAAAAAATCACAGCCACAGTTTTGGTTTATGGATAGAGAAAGTTTGATTGAATGGATTTTGTTTTTGCATTTCTCAAAAACTGCTTCATGCCACAATCTCTTCACTGTGATTAGTTTTGGGATAAAGAGACGAGACATGAATGGTGACCAATAAGCAATCATAAAAATCTTTTTTTTTGTTTTGAGAATTTATAAATACTTACGCAATATTAACGGCCATGGGGATAGCCGTTGCTTATCCTTTGGTTTGGTGGTAAAATTTTGCTCAAATTCATCATGTTCCTTTCCAAGGAGAAATGTATAAGTCTACTTAAAAGGTTTAATTGAATGGATTTTGTTTTTGCGTTTCTCAGAGGCTTTGCTGCATGCCTCAATCTTTTCATCGTGATAAGTTTTTAGATAAAGAGATGAGACATCTATGGTGATCAAAAAACAATCATGAAAATCATTTCTTTTCGTACTGAGAACTTATTTATTATAGATATAAAATGAAAAGTATGCCGGACATAAGACATAGCCCGGTTTCTATAGGAGGTACAAAACGTCTACCCACTCATTCATAAGCCCTACGAATCTGGCGTAATGGAGGAAATTTATAAATATTTTATGTGTTTTTGGAAGGCCGTAAAACATTTATGTTCTTTGCTCTAAACGTAATATGAATAATTGTGTTTCATTGATAAATCTGTTTCCTTTCATTTCAGAAATTACCCTGTCTTGCTTTTTTCAATAATACGTATTCAGGTCTCTTTTTATTTCTTCATATATATTTTATCCCTTAAATCTTCATGAAAAGCCTAAATATAATTTCCCTTATTCATTAGAATAATAGCGCCTCATGTTTCTTCCACTTTTTTGACAATGGAATCATAATTGTCGAGGAGACAAATGGCGTTACTTTGTGATGTTGTATTGTTGTCCCAGTTTTTGTCATGGTTTGAGCTTACGTTTTCCCTGACAGATTTCTAAAAATTCTAGTAACGACACTGTGCGTACACCGCCGACTAATTTATAGCACAGGGTGAATTTTTATTAACCCAATTATGCCAGATTCGACTACTATCTTTTGTGTCTTGTGTTATAATAGTTTTAGACATTTTGCCACCATTCGTTTCGAAAAAAAATATTCCTTTATATTGTAATGACTGATAAACTGAAATACACCCTGGACTAATTTATTTTTGTCAAAAGTCAAAAGTCAATGAGTCAAAAATTAAACACAAGCTGTAAAACAGAAATGTCATTTGGAGAAATCATTAAATTTGATAAATTTATAAAAGCTTTATTTTTTAGTGTGTTCCAAAGTTTTCAAGGAGTATTGGTATTGGAACTGTATGGTTTCGAAAGATGTTAATATATGTTGAGCTTTAGGGCGTTTGATAATCTTCACTGAGCACATGGAACATCTTTAGTTTCAGAATTTGTTGTGGTGGTTTCTGATATGAATTATGAGAATATTTAGCAAGTCTTTTAGGATTAACCAATTTTGGAGTAAGTGGTAAGCATATAGTTGTGTCTATTGCATATGTTGATATTTGAGGACTTTTACCTTTCGGAAAAAAATAATATATTACTTTCAAGATCAACTGGGAATTGCGATCTTATTTTGGATTAATCAAACAAAGAATTTTCTGGAGAAATTCCTATGACTAATTCGAAAGCATAATCTAGGGCATAAAGTACACAATGAAATGTGAGGAAATTATTATGGCAAAAGTTAGTAGGTTGTATCGGAATTGGTGAAAATTTCTTAGTAATCAGTGTTAAGTCAGCGTCCACAAGTCGATCATATAACATTTGTCCAGAAATTAAATAAAAATTCTTCTCCGGTAGTATCTGTAGAATTGATATACCAGAAATTGATTAACTTCTTATCTTTCATTCAATTTAAAGAGAAAAGTTCCATGTTCTCATGGACAATCACATAAATGAGTGAGACGCGGTTGGATCGAACGAACGTGTGCGAGATCATATAATCTTGTTTCAAACTCCGCTGATTGGGCCACGTCCATCGCATGACTGATGGACGCATCCGATCGACCTCTTGTATTCAGAGTTTGACGCGGGAAGGAGACCCGCCGGGCGGCCACAGCTGCGGTACCGCGATGTACTGAGACACTACATGAAAGCTGTGGACATCAAGGCGGGGTCCTGGGAGTGCCTGGAGCGGAATCCTGACCAAAGACCTCAAGTCAGAGGAGGAGGAGTAATTGACATAAGTCGCCGCGGAAGCGGGGGGCGCAGACAGCAAAGTAACAGTTGCAACAGACCAGAGACAGACAAGGTACTACGGTTAAGTCTTAGTGAAGATTCGTTATTTTTGTAATTAATATGTATTTGCGTTTTGTAATAAATGTGTATGTTATTTTTGGCTGTGTTTTCACTATCGTTATTACTTATTTCAGGGAGAAATAGTCCAATTTGCTCGTCTATAAGGTGGTTAGGGAAGCCGTTGTTGATTAGTGTTTGTTTAAGATTATTAAGTTCTTTGAGGAAGAGTAGTCGTGAAGATGAATTCTTGTTTGCTCTATTTAGAAAGTGTTTTTTATTACTGCTATTTTGTACCTAAGTGGACATTCACTTTTGAAGTTAAGGTGGCACACTTTTTTGCTGCTGGGTTTTTGCATAATAATGTAATGAAAATGTTATTGCTCTATTCAACCACGTAGGCAAAGTAAAGGATGGAGTTTTTTCTCAAATGTGGTCTTAAGTGTATCTATTTCTTTAATGTTATTGGCTAACATAAAAATATCCTCTACATAGCGAACATATATTTTCTGTTCACGGTCCTGTGTAAATATCGTTTTTTTTTACGTAGGGCGTATAATAATTGGAAAAACATGGACCGAGAGGATTTCCAATACTAACACCATTCGTTTGGGTGTAAATGTTGACATTATGATCATTGAATGGTTGTGCATGCGCGTAGTAATTTTTTATGAGGATGGTTTAATGGATGGTGGAGGGATAGAATTATTAGTATATACAGAATTGAGGATAATGTCAACAGATTGGTCAACGGGGACGTTTGGGAATAAGTTTTCGACGTCAAGTGACGCTATTATACCTTGTTTTTTTTTTTGAGTTTTTAAAATTCGTCGGTGGATGAGATGCTGTAAGGTAGGTATGGAGTGATGATGTCGTTGAAGAATTTTGATAGCTCGTAGATAGTTATTGGTGTCTGGGAAATAATTGGTCGTAGAGGGTATCCTGATTTATGGGTTTTTGTATTTCCATATAAATATCACGGTTGGTAATCTCCAACTTTTGTTGAATTTTCAGGGAACCGACATCCGCATTGTGACGGACCTTTTTAAAGTCTCAGTGGAATTTCTTTTCAGCTTGCTGAATTTAGTTCGATCATCGACAGCATTTTTTTAATTTTTGGTGGTAATCGGCTTTATCCAGTATGACATGTGTTAGCTTTATCAGCTCGTCTGATAACGATGTCGGGGTTGTTTTTTAACTCTTTCGCGGCTTTTTTTAGTTTTGGTGTTAAGATATTACTATAGTTATTGCCAGGAGATCGGGTCATCAAGCCTTCGGCTTTGGAGTAGGTCTCTCGGGTCTGGGTGAACTGGTATGTCTCAACGCGTAGCAAGTTGGGATATTGATTGGTGTATAATTTCAATTTCAGTTGTCTTAGTGATAAGGTCAAACTTTGGTTGGATGTGGCAATTTGGCCCTAAATTTAAAAATTCTTTTTGATCATCTATTAATTTATGGTTGGATAGATTTATATATTTGTCTTCACTTTTGGGTAGTAAAATGTTTCCTTGGTATAATTTAAAAGCTTTTTAGTAATCTGTGTGTAGGTTCTTTTGTGAACCTTTCCGTTGGATAGTCAGTTTTATAGACAACGGTTTTCTTTGTCTTGTTATCTTCGCCTGAAAAAAAGTGATTAATCTTCCTTTCATCATCTTTTCCCGGATTGATCCTCTTGATCTCGGACTTTGAATTTCATTCCAATTTCTGATAACCATCGGTCGAAAATAAATGTTTTGTATCGATTTCTACGAGAAGTCTCGCTGTTTTAATTATCTGAAATCATTTGCTGATTTAATGTTAGAACGATTGCTCCTCGTTTCGGTGCTCCATTGCAGAGAGTTTCAGATAAAGGTTCCGAAAACTTAATTCGGATTATGAAAGAAACGCTGGAAAAGCTGATGATCACTTAAGTTACTACTTCACTGCACGATCCACGATATATTAGCAAAGAGAATGGTCGTTTTATACGATCCTTTTCACGGCACAATTATTTCAACTGTACTGAGGTTCGGCTCAGACCAAACACCAGGTTCGTTGACAGTATACAGTTTCTCACAGTAAAACGATTGTTGCTTAAAAATTACACTTCGGCCAGATCGTTACCCAATTCCTAACATTAAAAGTAATTAATCTTCCTTTCCTTACTTTCTCTCTGTCTGGTCCCCTTGCCTTTTATTTTGACTCCAATTACTGATAGCTATCTATAGGAAGTAAATGATGTGTTTCGAGTTGTTTGACAGGTCTCACTGTCTTAAATTTAAGAAGAGCTCAGCTTGACTCATATTGTTACAATACGTACATTAACCATATATTCGGCTTTAGAGATATAGATTCTAATGCCATTTCCTCAAAGTATTCCATGTATATATTCTCCATTCAAGCTTGACACCAAGACTTCCGGTCAATTCAAGGAGAGCTCGTCGGGTCGCAGAGAAAGCGGGACACGCTTTTGTCCGAGAGAGAATCCAATACAATCGTTGGATAAAACATCGACTACAAGCTCATATCTCCCAGACGCTGGATGATTTCTTCAAGTTAGGTACATAGATGACATTTTCATACTCTGGCCACACCAGGAAGATGTTCAGGTTCTACTGGACCATGTGAACTCAATATGACCTTCAATACAGTTCACAATGGAGAAAGAGAGTAACAACACATTCCCATCCTTAGATGTTCTAACATCTCGAACAGAGCATGGGTTCAAGACATCCGTATACCGTAAACCGACATTCACCGGACAATACCTCAATTTCAACTCCCACCATCCATACAGCGTAAAGAAGGGGATCGTCTGTTGCTTACAACACCGAGCAAAATTTTAAGTGATGACCCAGAGGCGTTAGATAAAGAATTGGTCAGTATAAGTAGTACCCTACAACGTAAAATCTACCCTGGGTACATAGCAGCTGACCCAAAAGACAGGGATGGCGGGTACAAGTGGAGGAGGACAACAACACTCAGAAGACAGTCTGCCTGCCTTATGTGAAGGGGTTATCAGAAAAAATACAAAGAATCTGCCGTTCATATAACATCAGAACAATCTTCAAAAGCTTGACGACACTTTGCAGATATATCTCCCGAGTGAGACCCCCCATAGAGAGGATATGACTAAAGACTGTATGTACGCTATCCCGTGCAGCTGCGGAAAGGAATATAAAGGTAAGGCTTCAAAAACCTCAGAAAGCTGTAACACAAGGGAAGTCAAAAAAACCAGGCGTGGCTGATCACATATGGAGAGAGAAGGGAGATCACCGCTCTCTGTGGGATTATGTTGAGATCATAGACAAGGAACAACATTGGAAAATTCGTAAACTTAAGGAATCAGCACATATGCTAGACCACAACAATCTCCTGAGCCGACCAAGCATAGAAATAAATACAATATGGGAACCAGAAATAAGGAGTGCCAGAGAAAAGCAATGATAACAACAAAGTTGCAATATGAGCTCTGGTAAAATCATGGAATGATAACAGCCAAATTTCAATATGAGCACTGGTAAAAATGGTTCCTGAGGACATTAGGTTTATAATACCCAGAAATTCATACCCCGATGTCCTCAAGGACACATGGCAGAGTGGATAAAGTTACTTGGTTAGATCCAGTGACAGGACCCAAAGAGGGGGAGTTCAATGCCCGGTTAAGACAGTGGAGATAATCGATAACGGACATCCATCAAAGCATGGTACGTGGAACCAGTCTACCCCAGTGAGCGAAATAAACGGTTCACTTCGACATTCCAACCACCTGAAGAAGGCCAGAGTGTACATGTGATAAATATGGTGACAAAGATGAGGACAATAGTCCGAATAATGTAAATAAAGTGAATTACATTGCATTGAAATTGCGCCAATCAGAAATTGTAGCAAAAAGAAAAAAACAAAAACAAAACAAAAACCTCCTTCCAGTCAATTTGAACTAGTTTTGAAATACAGGAAAGTAGTTTGCTTATTGTAAATATTAAATGTAATCAATTAGCTTGAAATTAAAACTAAAATAATAGCAAGAATGATTTTTAATTAAAAAAAATAATTTAAAACATAGGTATCGCATTTTCTATGGATGCACGGGCGCACACACACACACACACACACACACACATATATATATATATATATATATATATATATATATATATATATACATATATATATATATATATATATATATTGGTACTATAATTTTCTTTCGTTATTTAATTTTTGTAAGCATAATTTACTGTGCCTTCTTCTATTACTTTGTGTCTGGAGAAATTTTCAATTTTAGAATTAGAAATATTTACTAAAATATTTCCTGTTGTTATAGTTGTCTTTTAAACAAAAACCACTTCAGCACATATTTCCTTAAATATTCTAATGATACCACGAAACATTTAATTAATTTATTGGATAATACTCATAATTTTTAGAGCTTTTGTATTTGCTTAGACATTGTCTTACTACTTTTTTCTGTCATACATTATATTAGACATGATAGATTGGCGAGTCATCGAAATGCATTCCTAGCATATTGTTAGTGTATTGTTGTTAGAACATATTTCGCGAGAATATATGTACTTTATATGAGCTCTGTTTACCAAAGTTAAATATAAACTTTTTGCTTAAGTAACATAACAGACACAAAAAGGAAACAGCAGTAACTCTAAAATAAGTTAAGAAAGCGTAAAAGGTGATCTGTTTTAAACATGGACGTTAGCCATTTGGACAGCTCAAGTTGTGGATGACGAATTGGAGACATTAGAATGAATCAGATACAAAAAGCGAAAGTATTTGTGAAAATGACAATGCTACACAGATAATCGAAGGCTCATTGAAACAGGGAAAGATGCCATACAAAATCTAAGCAATCTATGAAAATAAAGAAAATTCGTTGAAAACAAACTAAAAAATATTAATCAGTTTCGTAAGATCAATAAATTATGAAGAGTCTCCTCACTGATGAAGAAAAAACTTGAAACAACAGACATCAACAGAGACATGTGAGTAATGAGAAAATTTTAAAGAATATATGATAAAAAAAAGTCATTTTTATTCACTGTGAGTTTCACCCTGCACAAGGCACCCGGGAGCCACTCGAGATACAGAGTTACAGTTAAAGGCAGAGATTATTCGGATATGTTTGGAAGAAAATGGTTAAACTTACACTTGAATATGCGAAAATTGTTACGGTCGGGAAAAGATCCTTTTGGGAGATGTTTTCACCGAATGTTTCACGGGAAAAATGCTCAAGTGGAATTTACTTTTCACCTATAATATACGGATAGAATGCTATAGTTCTCCTCAATGCTAGTAGCATAGTGGGACCTTGGCCGTGAAGTTTTTAACTGGTGAAACTAAGGAATGTAGTTCTTCTGATCACTTTGCTTGGAATTAGCGTTTTAGAATGAGAAATAGTTTGAAATTCGGAGACGCATAAAAATGTAAGTGATTTTAGAGAATATGATTATCATATGACTTATGGAAGGCAAGAGAAAAGTAAAACTATTGAATAACCTACCAAATGAGATGAGATTTTGTAAATATATGGCAGCGGCGATAGTAAGGAGACAGCTATTGCTTAGAACATCAAAGGACACATTAAAGACAAAGAATATTCGACAGAAAGCATGACTGACTCGATATTGCATATAGTAACAAAAACCTTCTTTATACCTCTAAGTTAGACATTCAAAATATATCAATTATTTTGCATACTCACTGGGAAATGCAAGATAGTTTAATTAAATTTTATCTACGAGTCTCTGTTATTAAAATTTCAGTGTATTCATTATTATTAAGAGTTATTTTATTAACTTGCAGAAAGGAAGGTTTAAATTTCTGCTTCAAAATGGTTATATAATTTTGCCGAATTAATTTTTATGCATATAATTTCAATATCATTTATGTTGGGCATATATTTTTCGATTTCGTTCATAGGAATTCCATGTGGATTGAGTTTTGTATTGAAATCGTTTAATATCTTCAGCCTGCAATTCATTTTCTTCACCAGATATAGATTGTAAACGACAAAAGTGTTCTGTAATGTTCGTTGTTTCTTAAAGTTTTCGGTATTATTTACATGTTATTTGCGATATCTAACGCTTACTCTTAAATCGAATACATTTTAAACAATATACAACCTATTATTGGCTCAAGATGATTATCTTTTTGCCTGATTTTTTCTTTGAAAAGCATAATCTTTCGATGACGGCAAGATGATGAAATTTTACATAGCGAATTTTTTGTACATTTAAAATACTATATCTACTAGAAAATAAATTTATTTAAGCACAAAGTGAGTCCGAAAAGTGAATGAAAACCACGTCATATTTCGGCTTATAATCTTTTTCTGTCAGCCATGAGTTGTTGCAAAACCAAATGTGAAATTAATCCTCGTGACACTGATGATTATTTCAATTTCATTCAAATTATGTGTTTATGTACGTTTAATTTTGTGTAAATATATTTAATTCAACGCGAGGACAAGAATATCTCTATAAAATTATAAAAGGACCTTGAAAAATGAATTTTCTTTATGATCACTATTTTGTATTGAAAAGTTAAATGTCTTTCTACTTGCTTATACTTATGCCCAACATGTTGACCGTATTCGAAAATTATGAAAACTTTCCCATCCATATATATATATACACGTATAAAATCACATGTTCATTTAAAAAAAATGTTTAGAATTAGCCTCGGATTCATAGAATATTTAGACAATCTTTGCCGACTTTATCTGCAGGAAAGAAAATACAAATGCAAGAAAACATAAATAAAAAGCTTAATCGTTGTTCCCTTTCGATCGTCTTCACTCGGTGACTAACCAACTACAATTAATGTCCGTTCGTGATTAATAATGGCTTAATGTTCAGTTAATGATATTTTGTCTAAATACTTTAATAGTTCCCGTACAAGGAAGATTTTTTTATGTATGTAACGAGAATCAATTGTCATTTTCATGTCATTGGCTTGAATTAGATTGGGATTTTTTTAATGATATCTAGAGGGCAACCTTTTAGAAACTAATTTCAGCAGCAACACAACTTGTTATAATGTATGCAAAGGTATGGCTGTTATTATGCATATAGTAATGAATTTAATAATAGAATTCTGATCAGAAAGATCAATAAATAATATCAGTAAAATACTGAATATATACTCTAAAGGAAAATGATCATTAATGATATTTCACTAAAATATTTGTAAATGTTCTAGAAGCTTAGTTTCACGGTAATTTTATGATAAAGATTTATAACATGAAATTAGGTTCAACCAACAATATATCTCACCAGAAGGGTATTCCTTTTCGATGTTACAAATTAAAAATATCTACTACCAAAATAAAACAAATTATTTATTGCTGATTGAGTTCGTAAGCCCAGTAATATTAAGTTGGTGCAAAAATAATGACGATTTTTGACGTATTTTTTAACGTCAGAAACCGTCATTATTTTTGCACCAACCTAATAGTAGACTTATTCATTATATAAATAACGGCCACTTTTCGAATGTTGATATATTTATCAGAAGCTAGGAAAATAATTTCTACTTGTCCGGTTAATCTTTGAACAGACAGCGTTATCGACCGCTGACTACGAGCTGTCTTTCTGAGTAGAATATAATAGTATTCATTAAAGAGACATTTTAGAAAAGAAACTGATTCTGTTGTTACACATGAAAATAATCACGTAGAAAAGATATTGTTCTTCATTCAAAGATTTCTGGCTTTGGGTTTACGTAATACGTACATAAATGCATATATACGTACACACACACATACACACACACACATGCACACACACACACACGCACGCACACACACATATATATATATATATATAATTATGGCGGGAGAAAGAGCATATGGGGTATTGAATTGGGCTATTTGGTCTGATTTAGTGTTTTGTAAAGAGAGCATCTTATATATATATATATATATATATATATATATATATATATATATATATATATATATATATATAGCCATTGCTGGAATTGTTATATTAGAAAAAATTAATACATTGTATTGGCATAAATAATTCTACATTTACATTTAACCGTATTATGTTTCATTTTCTTAAAGACGTTGCAATTTTCGAAAGTGTAAGAAATGAATTCCGAGTCGCAATGTTTTCTTTTTATCTCTGAATTTTTCGTTCAGTATCACCGATTTCTTTTCCTATTATTTATTCTTCGATACTTTTTAATAAAGTTTTGCCAGTCATTTTATTCTTTTATTTATTGATTGCAACGAAATCTCATAAAAATGTTCAAAATATCAATCAGTTGCTTCAAGAAACCCATGAACCCGTCTGATCATTGACTGGTTGATACTTTCAATTGTTTTAGGTTTCCCCCGCAGATAAAAAAAAAATAATAGTAATAAAGGATTGGGGTCGTCGAACCGTGCAGGCCATTAAACTTCACATAATTAATAATCTTACATGGTAGATGTCAGTTAGCGCAATATGATAAATATATACTGGAGGCCTTATCATTCATGAAATACATGCGTCTTCGTATTAGCGGGGGTATTAACACTAGCAGAACTGGAAGGTTTTTCGAAATAAAATTCCCGTAGACAGTGCCTGTAAAACGTGATGTGTGAACATTTGGACTTACAAGACAGTCTTCTACAATTCCAGCTCACACATTAATCGTAAACTAATGCTGTTTTCTAGCCTGTATTGTAGCATTTGGATTCTGATCCGCCCACAATTTTGGTTCTGTAAATTAGTTTTTCTGTCTCTTACAAATGTTGCCTTATCTGTAAACAATACTAAAGGGACAAACTGCGGATCGCAAGTTTGTACAATAAACCATTAGTAAAATTTCTGCTGTAGTGAGTGATCAGAGAAAAAAGACCCTTCACACGTTGCAAATGATAGAGGAGATGCTTTAGAAGTACCCTCCATGCGGTACTGTGAAATCTACGACTTGTACTGATGCCTGGATTCGTCTCCGACAACGTATAGAATGACTTCTTGGTCAGCCGTACGAGCGTAACCCATCTCAATTAACTCACTACAACAAGAGCTAAACGTTGAAGACAGACTAGCTACAAATGACAAATGTAACCTAGTCGATATGACAATACAGCTCAATCTACCGTAAACAGCCTTTAGACTTAATAAGTGAAAAACAAAGGATTTGCGGATATATTATTATATGGCTTGTTTTCCTTGTTTAGGGAGTTGACCCAAAGTTTGTATAAGGTTGGTGCAAAAATAATGACGTAATAATGTCTTTTTTGACGTATTTTTAACGTCAAAAAACGACATTATTACGTCATTATTTTTGCACCAACCTAATAAAAGTATTTTTGATACATTCTGTATATATATATTGGGTGTGATTGATAAATTATCGTCTAAATTATGAAAATAGCACTCATTTTATATATATATATATATATATATATATATATATATATATATATATATATATATATATATATATATATATATATATATATATATATATATATTATTACTATTAAACATGACTTGATATACTAAGGATCAGGTTTAGTAAAGAAAATTTCCATGGGCTTCTACCACGGCCTCCGGATGACTTCGTGGTCTCCTAAAATTCTTCTGGATAGTCTTCTGGTTTCATTTGGTGAATGCGGCTATAATCCTTGCCTTCAGTTCATCTTTGGTGTTACAACGTGTTTTATTGTTGCCTCGTGCAACTGCATCGTAACATAATAATCAATGAAGTTTTAGTCTGGATAGTTAGATGTCAGAATATAAGGGGTGATGCGGTCGCTAAAACAATTGACGTCATCAGTGGGTTCTCCTGCATGTGTGGCATGGTGCAGATTCCTGTTACCAGACATCGGATTTGCCAGCAGCCACACTCTTTACAAATAGATGCGCTATATCCTCAAGGCAGTTGAGGTAGGCCTTCCTGTTGAATCTGAGGCCGTCACCAACAAATTATGGAGTTATGTTCTTATATGAATGATCAGAGTGAATTTTTTCAGAGCAGTTGCACCTTTGTTATCACCAGTAGACTAATCTGACTCTTACCGAATATCTAGCACTGTCCTTAGCCTGACACTCAAACACTCGGATATGTTCGTACTGTTAGATTTCCGAGCGAATACCAAACAGTACTGCAGTATTGTATCCCCTGTTTTGTAAACCCGATTTTACAGAAGTGTTGGTAGGTATATTATGAGTGTAAAGAAATATACATATGGGTAAAGAGATTGTATTACTTCAATAATCTAAATGGGATTGAGTCTATTTCTCTGTCATGTAAATCAAATCATATGATAAAGCTCGGGGTTTTACTCCCTAATCATACTATTCCCCCAGTACGCTCACAATCGAAGCCATAAAATCGTGTAATTTTTATGCCATAAGTATTAGTTACTAGTTTATCCGGAAAGTTAAAGCCGATTTTTAAGGGGAATTAAAGCACAAAACAAAAGTATGTCATTAAATATTTTTTCAACAAAATATGAATCATTTTGTTGCACAACATTTTCTGGATATTCCTTCAACTTAAATATTCCTTTTTGCCTGAATTTCGTTGGTTTATCGGCAAAGAACTCATGTAAGGGTTTTTATGTCATCCATATAATTAAAATCTTTCTGAATGAGATTATTTTCAAGGACCTGAATAAATGAAAAAAACCAAAGGAGGAGTGCCTGATATATGTAGCAGGTCGAGTAATACATCCCAGCCACGATGCAACAATCTTTTTCTGGTTCGCCAACAAATACGTGAGGTCAGTCACTATTATGATGGTTAAAACCTTTCATGTTCGCCAATTTTGGGCGTTTTTCTTGAATTTCTGCCTTTCTCTTGTCCAGTTGCGCGCAATAATTTTCAGAATCAATTACCTGGTTATTGGATAGAAGTTCATAGTAAGAATTCCTTTCCAATCCCATCAGATAGCATGACTTTCTTAAGATGAAGACCTGATTTTTAGCTGGTTAAAATTGGCTCATGTTGCTTGCCCGAGGACATTTTCGTTAAATATTTTTGTAAACGATCCATTTCTCATCACCTGTTACAATTAGCTTCAACAAGGGTGCATTTTCATCGCGTTTTAAAAGCAAATAACAGATGAAATGCAATCCAAAAGATTGTTTTCATTCAGATCATATCGTACCGAAACATCGTAGCGATTTGAGTAACCAAGCTTCACTAAATGCTCAAAGATGGTGGATTTTTTTTTAAATTTAGTGTTTCTGACAATTCACACGTTGTGTAATGTAGTTTATACATAATCAATGTCTTGATTTGGTCGTCATCTGTAGTGGGGCAGGGGTCTGTCTGAGTGTTCTTCATCGATAAGGCTACAACCCTCTTCTCTAGGCTTAGCGAATCACTTCCGCACAGTTCTCTCAGCTAAAGCACCTTCACCATACAGAACACATATCTTTTGGTTGCTTACCAGGTATTTTTGCCTTCATGGTAAGAAAATGCATCAATTGTCTGAAATAAAACCTCATAAACATCCAATGCACAGGGATGGAATATTGAATTGAATTAAGTAATTTTAAACATTCTTCTCAAGAGATAATTTGAGGTTTGGTGTAATCCGAAATGTAAGCATATATATGTTGATAGATTTGACGAGTTCTAACGTGTTGGGACTTTCCGAAGAACCCAATATTAGCCTAATTTCTACTCTGGTATAATGGGCGTAGCTCGAATATACATTTTGAAGGCCAGAATGCTCCAGCACATTATACCATATTTTCGATACTCTGAACTTTCCTGTGGTTGCCAAAATTTTAAGACTTTTTTTTTCTCATTTTGTCCCATAAATTTCAAATATTTATTTCAACTTTTCTTGAAAAGTCCTCAATTATTTACTTTCTCTGTTGCTTCAAGTATTCTCAACACTACTAAGGATATTATCCAGCATTCACTGCCATATGGAAGGACTGATATTACATAATAGTTCAGTACACTTTTCTTTGTAGCGATGTTTCCTCTTTCTTTATAATTTCATTTTTGTATAAAATAGTTATTCTAATGTGTCTATTGATTTCGTTATCTCGTTATCGCGTTTTCTGTCATCTGTTAAACAATTTCTCTGTTAAAAGATTTCCAGATATTTACATTTGTTTAATTCTCACATCTCTTATTCGCGGCCCACATCATTTGTTTCTATTATTAACAAAAAAATATTCAGATTTCTTATAACTGATAGGTCGGCCATACTTTCAGATATCCATTACTACCTTACCTAAAAGATGATGTAGTTTAATTTCTGGCTCTGTCTTCCACACAATAACACGTGCGCAGCTTATGTTGTTAACCTACAGGTAATAAAACCTGATGGAATCGCCAGCTGTCTGAGTAAAACCTCACTATAAAGAGGAAATGTATACGGTAAGAAGACATAGCCTTGACATACACATCTTAAGTTTTTATGTGTTTATCCAATTCATTTTCTATACATTACCTACGAGATTGTGTTGACACATAGGTAGACTCGAAAGAAGTGACGATAGAGCTGTAAAATCTTCCATGCATTAAATTTGGTATTCTCTTATTAATAAATCTAATGTTTATTTCCAGGTAAACTGATATTTGACTGTTCCGAGAATGCCTCAAATGTAACTAATAGCAACCCAACGTAAAAATGGACAATGTTCAGCATCGTGTTGTTATCAGGTACCTGCAGAAAAGAGGTTTAAACTCCAATGACCTGAATGTTGGCATGATTACTTTATTAGGGATCACGATCCAGCTTTATCAACAGTAGAAAAATTGGTCAACTGAATTTACGAAAGGAAGGAAGAGTCTTGAAGATGTCCAGCCACTGCCGACAAAAAGCTAAACATTGATCGTGTTTATCACATGATGATGGATAACAGGCGCAATGTTTTCTGATGCCTGATCAAATGCAGTGGAAATACCTTTCCCCACCTGTTCCAAAAAAGGTCAGGGAATATGATGGCCTTGGTTTTCTGGGATGCAAGATTCTTTGTATTTATTGACTATCCTCAAAATCATACCATCAAAGAATATTATTAGGTTGGTGTAAAAATAATTACGTAATGATGTCGTTTTTTGACGTATTTTTAACGTCAAAAAACGACATTATTACGTCATTATTTTTGCACCAACCTAATACAATGCTAACTTGTGATTGAAATTATGAAATATTCTCAAGAGCAACCGCCAAAACAAATTGACGAAAGGGGTCTTGCTTCATCAGAACAACGAAAAAGTGCCACATGGAATGTAATATACTTTTATCCGAATCTCACGGAGACTTATAAACCTTGCAGGTTTAGACAAGACAATCACCCGCCCTACCATGTGACTAATGCCTTAGAATATTTTATACCCAACTTGGCCTCCTGAGTGATGCCAGGTTGAAGCATCGTGGGGGCATCGGATGCACCAAACTTGGGCACCAGTGGTGCCGACGACGACGATTCAGAAAATACAGAAGATATGGATATTTGAAAACTGCAACTTCAATTTTAGTTACACCATGTTTTAAGTAACTGGGAATAAATTATCTTACAGATTTTACTCTAAGAATTATTAAAACAAAATATAAAATTCAGTTGTGTATTTTTATGCACTTCTTTTAATGGATTTGTTCTTTTCTAGTTAATAATTATTCTATTTAAAAAAATGTATTATCAATATGTAATAAAGTTCTTAATCCATTCAATAGCCTGTAAAAGTCCTTTGTTGGACGTAAACCTTCCCAAGATCATGGAGAGGAATGGCCATTACTACCGAACTGGTTCAATGCGTGTTGCTAAGGGACAGTTACATGAAACGCTTCGCCCACATGCCACTTTTCTCATATCCAGTCGTCACCATTAAACCGTACGCATTTCCATTTTCAGAGCACTTGGCATTCCCAAGCGGTCACCATTCTAGGTAGTGACCAGTATTGATGTTACTGATCGGACGAGAGCGGGCGTTTCATTTTGATACGGTCCTCATCCCAATAAAAGTCAGCCGTGAAATACAAAAGATAATTGTCAGTTATATTCATGATTAATCGAAAATATATCCTAAAATACTCATTTTCGAAATACTAGTTCTGAATAGTACAAAATGAAACAAGATAAACAGATGAACAATTAAAGAGCTGTAAAATATCCTCATCAATTTTCTTTTTCTTCAGAAAAGTCAATACTTTTCAGATTATACTTCCAGGATCTTCATGTTTTTATTTTTAATAATAGAAAGAAAATAACCTTTTTTTTCTTAGACAATTTTTTTAAAAAAACTTTGTCGTGTCTGAAATGCGTGACCAAAGTTTTTATTTTTAATTTTGCCTTATGTTTAATTTTTTATTTCATCTAAGCGAAAAGAAAACAATGCCGATATAAAAAAAATATTATGAGAATAGCTGTAAAAATGTTTCTTTTATTTTGGCCAGTTGATTATTTTTATTACTCTGTCTAGCATCCTCTGTTATTTTTCCAGTATGGCTACCTGACGTTTCGTTTCTTGTTTACGTCATATATTTTGGAAATTTTTTTGTCTCGCGCACTGATAAACCCACTCATATATATATATATATATATATATATATATATATATATATATATATATATATAATAACTCCCAATAATATAAAATCTACTATATCCATGATTGCGGTAAGTGAAATAACTGATGTTATTCGTGGGAAAGAATTTAGAGATTCTAAAACAGAGTTGAGCTTTTCATCCAAATATTTTCTCTGCATTTTGAATTTTATTTCATAGAAGATTAGAATGTTTCTATATTTTCTATGAAAAAAAATTCAGTTGTATTTTGAATGTTATCTCTTTCCTCCCATTTTATAAACGACAGCAACAATTTCTGTGATAAAGTCAGGGTCTATCCGACACTACCGGAGTATTTTGCATTTGATGCGAAAAGTTTCCATGCGAAAAAAAAAAATAAATAAATAAGTAAATTCAACGTTTCATCCATAAATTTTGACTGACACACGTCGGGTTAATCTGATTAAAGTGAGAAAATATTTCAAAAGCAAGCCACTGTTAAGGCTCCATAAATTCATTGAAAGAAGGAGGGTTTTGACAGCTGATCTTTAAAGGACTTAAGCGTTTAGATAAAATATATTCTTTCTACTACTTTTCCACTGATTTAGTACAGAATGGCAGTCACTTATATAGATTTATATATCATAGAGTTGTAGGTGTGTGCTTGTATCTTTTAAAGTTGAATGTGTCAAAGACAGAACGGCATTGGTTCGTTTTCACCTTCGCTCACTTTTAGAAATAAAACCAGAAGGGAGACTTGTGTGTAATATAATACTGGCAGAATTAATTTTGCTCAGACAATATAAACATGATAGTAATGATAAGCGGCTAGTATATAATATTTTGACTGCGGTATGATTGCTGAAATTAGTAGAATATGGCTTTTTCTCGCCGAGGTAACAAATAATTGGGCTTTTTTCTCAAGCAATATGAGTAATGAATAACACAAGTATGTGAATACCGGAAAGATCGCGGCATATGACATTTATAAGTGTACTATTCCTCCATGAATTGAATATTGATGTCAGAGGTTTTCTGGTGCTTCTGCTATGGCTTTCGACATTTTTGATAACATTCAGTGAAGAATCTGCAATATTATATGTCTGAAATCTCAGTGTCAGTTACTTTTTCACCGTTCTAGCCATAGCTTCTCTGTGACTTTTATATAAATATTTGAATCGTATTTGTTCTAATGAGCTTTTATCTTCGCTAAATCGAGTTTATGAATTTAAACCTACTTCTAGATTAGCGGCAAGGTCCCATCCTCTTAAATTAAACTCGCAAGATGTAACTGCTTTCATTTTTCTTTCCCGCACTTCTCGATTGTGGACATCTCTTCCTATTACTTCCTTTTCAGTCATCTTTGATCTTCAAAAATTTAGATGTAATATCAATTGTTACCTCTTGTCATCTTAATTACAGTTCTTTTATTGGTTTTTTCTCTCTCTTTCCTTAACATTTTTTTTTATTTTTCTTATATCCTCTCACACTCAATAACCCCATGCGCCTTAATAACTTTATTGCCTTTCTTTGTGGGAAATGATTTTAAAAGAATTGAATAAAACTAGGCGAGATATCCATAGACATAAGCATTATAACGAGAATTATCTAGCATCTACCCCCGTAGATTAAATAAAGGTTTGAGTTCGAATTTCACTGTAGGTTACTCGGATCGATATACGGTCGATTAAAGCCAGACGACAAACCAGCCGAAACTCTGTGATAACGACAACAAAGATCAGGACAAATGTAAGCATGTAATGCCTCAGTATATACCTATGTATTTGTTTAATTTTATATAGTTAAAATTAACATATGTTGCCAACTTGGGGGGTTCTAAGACTTCAGTTTTTCGTTATTTCAGGTTGACTGTGCTGGATTTTCACCGGATCATGGCATAAAATTCGGTTTAAAACTTTTAGTTGAAGATCGCAGCTTATGTTTTAGATGTTGTCTGATACAGATGACAACATGGCGCTTATTTCGCCATTCTGTTTTGTTTTTTTGTTTTTTTTTCTTGGAATCCAGATCGTCTTTCTTCGATTTTGTACGCCAAATTATTGTATCAAAATATTTTGGCATAGCGAAGGATATTTCTGTATGTAAAATAGAATAAATTGAATTAAATAATAATTATGATAGGGCGTGAAAAACACACTATATTTGATTGTTATATGCACAATACAGGTTTTGATTCACCTTGTTTTCGCATAGGATTTAACAGGCAACATGGACTGGTATTATGCAAAAAGATTAATATAATGATGACTTAACCGGTTTATGTTACGTTAATATACTTGTGCTACTATTAGCAAATAAACAATATTGCCCGATGCATAATTGTGTCATTTGCAACTAAACAGGTTCCCCACCAAGCTTTCCTAGTTAGGAGGGGTTCTATATATCGCAGTACGATTAAAAACTCAAAAGTGGGATGAACCTTCTTGTAGTATCAACGGTTTTCTAGCAAAATGGAGTAAACTGCTATATATGCAAGCCGTGCAGTAATGACACGTCATCGCTGAGTGGAGGGCACTTAGACTGAAGTCAACGTTTAAGGCAATTATTTTCTAAGATTGAATGAACGGCTAAGTATCGGTGACCAAGATTAGCCTTTCTGAATGACATCCGCCGTAGCTTGACCTGGAGAAGGATGAAATCCGTCAAGTTCACATTTTGCTTGAGATAGTCCGTAAATGAATGACTACATATGGCTTTCAGCCCACATATATTGAGAGAAGATGGCATGCGCCTCGCTGTGAAGCGACCCTACAACCACACCAAGTTATTGGACTGATAACAATGATGATGCTGATGATAGATTGGCTTAGCCATGTTTTACTCTCAGTGGAAACTCCATATAAGGAAATTGTTATTAAATATGAGTTAATTGTCTTTAGTAAAAAATATTTTCCTGGCAACTTCTCGGATGAGCTTTTTTTTTTCCTGGTACCCTGACTACATAAATTTAAACGTCTTACTAGGTTGTCAACTAGGTCTCACCATTTTACTGTTTAACTAGCTACATGCAAGAACCACTTCTACTCTCACAGCTTGTTTTCTCGCACTTCCCCACCTGTTGAAATGTACTCAGTTGTATTGCTTGATAACGTCAATCCTCAAAATTTTATATGCAATTCCAAACACTATCTCCTGTTTTCTTGAACCCTAATCCCTTTTTATCCTTTTCTAGACCATCCCCTTTGTTAGTCATCTTATTCTCTTTTACGTTCACTTTCTGTAATCCCTGCCTTCTAGTGGCCTTCAAATGACTCTATGAATTGGGTGAAACGATTTTAAAAATATATACTTGCTTTTTTTTATTTTAGTAAATGAGCAGTGACCTTATTTCAGTCTGAAAATCAAACGGCTGATAAAAGCATTTTTCAGCCATAAATTGACAAAGACGCTGATCAGCTAGAAAGATCCAACAGAAATTTAAGGTTGATGGAAAATACATTCAATAAAAGGAGTTACATTTTTAATGAACAAACTGTTTGAAAAAAAAATCGCATCCTGTGAATATCTGTCCAAACAGAAAATGAACAATACCGTACATACGTGTAATGCGAAACTGCAAGATGTCTGCTTCGAGCTAGGAATACATGTTATACAGGCAACTGGATATTAACTTAGTTTTCGGTCAAATACATAACCATATTAGAGACGCTGAACCTGAAATTAACTCAAGATTAGTAGAAAATGTGAATCACTTACCACTCACTGCATTTGTTCAAATATTATCTATTTAGATACAAAACACATTTTAGTTTGCTTCATTATATCAAAGGCCATGAGAGTTTCATATATCATGCCTGTGTAATGTTGTCGTTCACAGAGTGATCTTGCTTTTCTCCGAAAGCATTTTGTCGTGAAGTCCAGTTTTGTTTTATATTACCACTGGTAGAAATAGCCAGGAATGCGTGCATCTTAATAATTTTGTTTCTTCGAAAGTGAATTTCCATTCTTTTTCTCTAAATCTGCTATCTATATTTCTCATTTTGTCTGTTTGTGTGTCTGTCGTGGGAGTTGTTACCTCGCCCAGGCCGCATTTCTCACCCAATTCGATGCGGTTTTCACCACAAGTTTGCAAGTGGCTGCCGTAAAGACATGACGGGGCCCGATTTTTGTGGTCGAACTCAGGTTCCCAAAAAACCAAAAATCGAAAATATCTGCTGACAGAAAGAATAATCGCATTTCAGCCAAATTTGACACCCCCTCTTAGAATCTACCATTAGAAGTATTATCCAGAAGTTTCATGACCACGGCCCCCTAAACAGCGCGGAAAATCGATAAAACCCAAAAAACGATACGCCCAGATTGCCTCTGAACAGCCTTTCGGTTTTTAGCGAAAACCGACAGGATTTATGTGGAGACCACAGGGAGTCAGCATGTGAAGTTTCAACTCTGAACAGCCTCCAAACAGAGTGCAAATCGAGAACAGGTCAACACATAAAAATGTTTTTTTTTTCAGTTAGGTATTTCCTAAAAGCAGATTAATTTAAGATCACGCTATGCGCGGGAAGAAACAGGTCAGTCAGTGCAGTGGAGTAGAAGAAACATTTGACCTCAAATTCTCGAATGAGTGCAGGGCCATTGAAATTAGGCTTTTTTTATCCCTAGTACCAGGTAAGGATTTGAGCCACAAATGACATATTTGACTTTGTCAACACTTTCGCTTTAATCGTCGCATCTTACCAAAATAAGTACTTCCATTATTCCCGTCTTTGCAGAAAGAAAAAAAAAAATGCATACGTGCTGAGTGAAAATGGTTCCGCCCCCAGCAGTCCATTTTCCAATTCTTTAAACATTTACCCCTAGCCCAGGCAGCATCCCAGACCTGACGAGGAGTTTTTGCGCTAAAACATCAGGGCTTCCTCCCAATCCATTTCAAATCTAATGCCGGCAAACGGTTAGCGGCTTTTCGTTGTCGCAGAAAC
Source organism: Acanthosepion lycidas (assembly GCA_963932145.1). Lineage (NCBI taxonomy): Eukaryota > Metazoa > Mollusca > Cephalopoda > Sepiida > Sepiidae > Acanthosepion > Acanthosepion lycidas. Next base: position 142,574,882 of record OZ010574.1, read on the forward strand.
CAAAAGAGCAAACGCTTCAGTGCAGCTACTTGCATTCTCACCGCCTGCATCAGGTGAAATAGATCAAACATGCATATGCATCAGGCAGCTTGACCCTGTTTATGGCCAAGACTTGCACTTGCCAAATCATGCGCGCCTGCATCTTCCATTTTGCTTGAGCTCATTCATTGGTCTAAGTCATGGCCATTGTCCAGGCTACACTAATCAATGACAAGTCACGCTCCTTTTAAATACCTTCAGCTCGGCTGCATCCGCACTCACGTCTTGATTTGATAGCCATTAACTTGGATTAATTGACAGCTTCCTGCTACCCATTTTATCTCAGCCCAGTCCATCTTAGCGTTCCATATCTATTTCTACCTTTTCTTAGTTCAGTTTTGCTATCAGACAGTTAAATGCTGTCGCAAGTTACTTATTTCCTCAATCGTTTGCCCAACCTATTTTACCTCCACGTTACAGTTTTCACTGTAAGTTGAAGTGTTCTGACTTTACTACGCGACTCAGTACACCTCAGTAATTCACTACTTTTAAACCTTCAAAGCTTCAACGTTTTGGTTGCGTAACTACGTCCTACAGCGATATTTTGAGTGCTATCATAAAGCACGGCCCATAGCGAGGAGAAGCTTTTTCCATACCGCTCCATTGCATTTTTAGTTTTCGTATACAACGAGGTTCCACCGCTTCAGCTTCGGCATCAACTTCTATACGTATTCTTACACAGCATTTCTACAACCCTTCAAATGGTTCCTACATGACGAACATCAGCACGCCAGCAACAGTAGACGCCTAATACCGTTAACGTTACACATGCAGAAGAGGCGACTTCGGAAGAGCACATAATAACTCCGGTTACAGATGATCATATAGCGTCTACATTGCAATCTTCTGCGTAAGGTGGCGATGACTAACCCGGCAGCTCTGCAAAGGCTGCAAAAAACACCCAGGCGAGGCAAACTTAGCAGGCGTTCAAAAAAGCCTCACTGGCTAAGGGGAAACGGGTGCAGGATTCCATTGAGAGCGCCTCCTTGGGGTACAAGCGGCTGGCGTCTACTTCAAACTCTGCTTTGCACTCTTCTGAGTTGACCGACCCGTAAGCTTTGCTAAGCGTTTCAAAATAGATGGAGAGACAGCCTTAGCAGGCGTTATAAAAGAGCCTCTGCAGCAAAGAGATAGCGGGAAGAGGAAACCGAGGTAGAGGCCTCTCTGAGGCTTTCCAATCAATCTCAACGGAGGCAGTATATTTTGTCACATGAAACGCTTGGTGAGCGTAGCTACCGTTTGTACTGCAAATCAGTTTACACATATTCGTTGAAAAGTAAGAGGAAACTACATTAACGTTTGCAAGACTACAAAAAAGCGGCTTCATCACAAGCGCTTTTGCGGTCTCAACAGAGCCCGCATCGAAAAGCTACTTGCAGTGCAGCCGACGCCGCTGCAACTTCTATTCGACGGTCCCAAGAGACCACAGCTGAGAAAACCGCACGTAACGCAGCGAAAGCAGCGGCAAAATCCATTCGACGGTCCCAGGAATCCATGGCTGAGAAAACTGCACGCCATGCAGCCGACGCCGCTGCAACTTCTACTGCAAGGGCATCGGAAATTTCCGCGCAAAAGCGCACAGGGCAGCAACGCGATGCAATTTCAACTTCCGTTGCTAGAGCTGTGGAATGACCTACTGAAAGTCTTGAAAGTTTGCAGACTGTTAACCAGCGCCGCCATGCACAGCGAGGGCTCTGTAGCCCACAAAAGCAGTTTTGGTTTAAGCTGGCGTTCAAATTTGAGACAATTCTGAGGCTTTCCGGTCGCAAAAACCTCCAAAAAGCATCCATGTCAGTTGTCTGTGGGCATTGCAATGCCAAAAAATGACCTGGAGAGTCTGCAGGTTTGTGTTGCTCAGACGGTAAGGTACATTTGCCACCTTTTCAAGAGCTAACTACTCCTTTGAAAGCTCTGTTGGAGGGTTCCAGTCCAGATCCAAACATTTCACGCAAAAATCAGACAGTATAATTATCCCTTCAAGTTGACCTCTTTTGGTGGAAATGCGTTCCGCGAAGTAGGTTGGAATGCAACCTTCAAGGTTCAAGGTCAGGTTTACTACCGGAATAGGTCTCTTTTGTCGGAAAATGCCACTGATTCGGATTTCTACATATATATTTCATAGTTCTCTAAAATCAACCGCCTGCCTGAGAACGATACAGGCCAGGACAATCATCCTCCCAGGGGTGTCATAATGAGTCTCTAATAAATACTCCATGCTATGTCCGTAGTTTTAAGTATGCTCTCGAACATAACACTTCTTCTGATTTTATTATTGTAATTGATGCTGACAAACGGCCTCAGGGAGAGCACGAACGTCGTTACAATGCTCCCGCAAGTAACGAAGTTTCCGTCATTGTCAGCGGTGATCAGCACAACAGACGTGACATTGTTATCGAATCGCGCGGCTGTGGGCTCCGAAGAATCCGTGAACCGCACCGGTCCTACGGTGAACTGCAATACACACTTCTTTTCTCTTACGGAGAAGATGGGTACCTCTTTGGCATTCTGCAAAATGGGTCCACCTTAAAAACAGTGTCTTACAGGGCTTTCTAGGCCTACCTATTGATGGTAAATGAGGGTGCATTCAATCATCTTCATCGAAGCCGGCAACTTTTCCATCAATTCATAATAGACATGGCTGCTAAGGTGGAATCCGAAAGACTCTGTTACATCAGATTGAATCAGACCAAGTTGTGCTGCGACTCTTACATTCACCTCCGTCATGCTTTACGAAATGACACTGATCCAAGCAATATAGGTAAGATGTGCATACTACCTGCAACGTTCACAGACAGCCACGATACATGTACGCGAGCACGCAAGACGCGATGACATACGTTCGTAAGTATGGTTGACCAGACCTATTCATAACTTTCACGTGTAACCCAAAATGGTACGCAATTGCTAAAGAACTTATACCAGGGCAATCGGCCTACGACCGTCCAGACCTCATTGTGCGCGTTTAACATCTGAAGTTGGGAAAGCTAATGGATGTGATTACAAAGGGTCAGGTTTTGGGGGCTGTTTTCTGTCGCATGCAGACTATTGAGTGGCAGAAAAGCGGCCTGCCTCACGCACATAATCTAATTTGGCTTTGCGAAAAGATTGAGGTCACAGAAATCGATCATCTGATTTCTGCTGAAAGAAAGAAATAGAGACAAAAAAATAGGGACAGCCAACAGGTTTCATGGTTCCTGCGTGTCGCATTACAATTACTACAGCTGTCACAACAGCGACGGCAGATGCATCCGGCGGTACCCACGAGATTTCTTGAGCGAAACCATTACAGGCAGTGATTTTAATCCACTGTACCGACGAAAGAGTCCCACTGAGGGAGGATTTACAGCCGTGGTAAAGGGCCACCAAGTGGATAACAGATGGGTTGTGCCATAAGATCCCTTGCTAGCAAAATCGTTCAATGACCACATCAATGTCGAATATTGCCATTCAGTTCGCTCCATCAAGTATGTATGCAAATACATCAACAAAGGGACTGATGCTGCAATGTTTGGTATTAGGCAGGAAGGTTCCGTAGACGAAATCCTGGACTTCCTTACAGGGCGCCTCATTAGCAGCACATAAGTCCCTTGGCATATATATGCCATATGTACAGAAATTAATGTCCCCGACCAGATTACGGGCCCTTTCAAAAATGCGTGTCCCCAAAAATCGATAAAAATCTCCGGTTCAACCCTGCCTTCAGCTGTCAGCTGTCAGTTTTTGACTTCTTTTCACGCCCAGGCTGCAATTAACGTCAAGTGTCGATTCAACTTCCAACATTTACGGCGTCAATTCGTAACGGAGACAGATTTTCATTTTGGACTCAGGCTTTCAAAAAATTCGTAAATCGGCTGGTACTCCGGTATTTGGGTGGATTACATTCTAAAAGTTCTTTACAATTCAACCAGAAATTCCTACGCGGCTTAGTTACAGGGGTGCTGCGTAGAATGCCGTGTGACCACGTCGTCACTCAAAAATCGATACAAACCTCCGTGTTGACCATGCACTCAGCGCTCTATTTCCCATTTCTTTAAACTTTGTTCCTTCTCCCAGGCCGCATCCTACATCCGAGTCATTGTGTCATACCGGAACTCGTTTTTTTATTTGGGACTCAAACTTTGTAAAAAAACCGATGAACTTACAAGTGATACGGATTTTGAATGTCTCGCCTGCACTACACAGCCCAGTACATCTAAGATTTTCACCTCATTTTGGACTCTGTGCAGTTGACATTGCGTTCTTAAACACTTTTGAGCTCTTTTTATTTGAACTTAAAATCGGATCAATGTATGGTTTCCAAAGTAGCGGGTTAACAAAATAAGGGCAATAACAACTCCGCCCAAGTCCAGTCTCAATATTTCAGAAAGCTGGGTTGGGTGTGAAAAATTATTTGTTGTTAAATTACATTCCACGAGGACAGGCTTCATTCAGTAACACAAATTAACAGCGTCTAACAATCTGAATGAAACCTGTCCTCGTGGAATGTCATTTATTATGGTTGCTGTAGCTTCTTCCTTTAATGTCGGCCTCACCCCTTACCCATCGATATCTAGAGACAAGACGCGTTAGCCTTAAACAACGTCCAGCCGGCAGACAGGGGGTTGAGAATAAGGAATTGAAAAGTTACACCTAAAACACTTACATCTTATCTTCTCTCTCCCACCTTACTTCCCCACTTCGTTAATTTTACATATACTTGATGAGGTCCATCAAAAACACGTGAATTTCTTTTCATTTTTAATTTCAACCTTTGGAAGTAAAGTCTGATGATCCAGAGCCCTGTTAAAGAGGTTGTGGTGAAATAACTTATTACATGGAACCTTAAGTTGGTCTGTTTTTATTCAAACATATCTGCTCTGAATCTTACATTGAGGTCTCTGGATATCATCCTCCTTGGGTCTACCCATGCGGATTACCTAGTTTTTCATAAACTAACTAACTATATATATATATATATATATATATATATATATATATATATATATATATATATATATATATATATATGTATGTATAGCGTGCAATGGATGATTTGTCGTCTAAATTACCTATAATTAAAAATAATACTGACATTTCATTTTAATCGATATATTTACGAAACTTGCAGAAAAATATTTTGAAATAGTAAAGAGTTAATGTATTCAATAGAATTGAAATTCGTTTCAGCCACGACCTCCAGGGGACTTTGGAATCTACTGAAAATCGTCAGGACTGTCTAGTTTTTTAAAATGTTGAATGCTGCTAAAATCCTGATCTTAAGTATTGACTGCTGACCTGAAATAGAACATAAAAAATACATAATGTGAATTTTATTCATCCACCGCAAGGAAAGTTGGCTCCCTGTGCCGGGTCAGGAATTTTTTCTCGCCGGAATAGATCTTTCAAATCTACAAATCAACCTTTCGTCCTGGAAAGGAGTATTGCTGCCATATATGGTCTGGACACCTTTCTGTTTGTCTTTGGATTCTTGATAAGATCCAGAGACGGATATGCAAAGCCCTGATCTGGCACTTCATCTGCAGTTAAAAAATGTCGTGTGACGCGTTTGCTCATTTAGGAATTCTTCGAACTAAGATATATATATATATGCTTTAGTCAGATGCTGGAAAACTGACACTGTTATGAAAAGAAGGAAGTCACTATTCGTCGTTCAATGAATTCATTTCTTTTTCAAATATTTGGTTGGTTAGTTGATTTTGTTTAGCGATTTTCATGGTTTCAATGAAATATGAGTCTAGAAGTTATGAATTGGTATAAATAGTTGGGTCTTTAATGTTAAAATTCATATTATGATGTTGTTTAGATTCTACTCAATATTATTAACTTAGATATTTTGTGATAGAGAAAACTAATTTTAACAGACTAATTTTACTGTCAGTAGTTTATTTGCAACTATTTATTTTGATACTTTTACATTATTATACCTCGTAAAACAAATGTAAAAAATAATATAAAAAGATTTTAGAACAAATTCGTCAATTTCCTAAAGGAAAAACATAAAAAAAACAAACATTTTATTTTAAAAATAAAAGATATATTATCAAAAAATAATAAGAACCTCCTAAAATTTATTGCACAAATGCTACTTTCTTTTCAATAATTCTTAGCAGCCTATAGTCAAAATCTGATGTTAGATTTGCAATTTTAGCGGCTGGTAAGTTGTTTACAGCAACTTTGACTGCCTCCCTGAGGTCACACTTTGCTGTTGAATTGCCTTCCATTAGAATAAATATCTCTCTTGAGGATGCTCCACAGGTTCCCAATGGGATTTAAATCACAGTTATTTGAAGGTCAGTCCATAAGAGAATATTCAACAAATCCCTTTTCTTTCTTTTAGTAAACATTGATTCATGACTTGGTGCGTTGTCTTGCATAAAGATCATAGATCTACGCTTGGCTAAAGACTGGTTATCAAGCCATTCAATGAAATATTGCTCTAGAAAATCACAGTAACCTTTGTAATTCATTTTAATCCCGTCTTTCAGTTTAAGTGGAGCCACGAGCTCATTACCAATAATACCAGCCCATATCATAATCCCACCGCCGCCTTGTCGGCGTTTAAAAAATTTTCTTGAGTCATGTTGCTTGCAAACCCATCCTCGAGCCCATCCAACGGGCCCATCGAGGGTGATCCTTGATTCGTCTGTAAAAAGCACTTTACTGAAATCAGTTTTCATGTATTATTTTGCCCACTGCAATCTTCTCTCCTTATGTTTTTTTTTGTTAAAATATGTTTCTTTATTTGGTTTTTTACACCAGCAAACTATCCTAATGCTTTGCACCTTGTTTCCCTTGACAACATAGGAGCTCCAGCGACCTCAAATATGAACGCACTTGACGCATTTGGGTTTTTTATGAATTCTTTTCGGATATGTGATAGATCTAGCTTTGTTAAATTCCTGAATTCAGCCTGAGACTATTTTTCCCTGGTTGAAACCACGTTTGACATATTTTCTTGATTGTTCGATGATCCCTTTTCAAATCCTTAGAAATTTGAAGCGAAGGCTTTCTTCTGTTAATTTCTTTGATCATATAGTTCTTTTCATTCATTGTTAGTTCTTTTTAACGAGCCATAATACTAAATTCTAGTTCATGCAAATAATCTCTTGACACTGTAAATTGCAATAATTACTGAAAAAATACTAAATATCAATCTGGAATTGAAAATTGCTTTCAGGCTTACTCGCTATACATAATAGTACAAATGATTTCATTGGATAACACATATCTGTGCATTTTAAATAAAATATTTGACAATACTTCTTTTGCATTTAAACTCTAGACGCAGTTTATTGAAATTTAATTGTAGGGCTTAAAATACACCTAAAATGTATTGTTTGTCATTTTTTACAGAATATATTGTTGGTAATTATTTCATATCAATATGTATTTCTGGTATTTTTTAGCCATAAAAAATATACTTTTATACTTTGTGTTTTCAGTTCTCGTTTAGAGGTTCACTATTTGCAAAGCTGGAAACGTAACAGTTACTACCAGCCGGGCATTCAAAACAGCTATGAACTCTATATTTTCTGTTGCCGCATATATTTAGAAGGATAATAAAATTTCGCATTAGAAAATGATGTTTTGCTATCTTATTTCTCAAAGCAAATGCCGTGATTACCGTCTTTCGTTATTGGAACTTCGTTTTCGATCAATGTAATCTTGATAAATATTTACACCATTCCTTATCTTAATAGATGTCATGTGCATAATCTTACTTCAGTAACCCTGGTCATGATAGAATGTATTTTTTATTTCACCTTACCGTATTTAATCAGGATATATCATGTCGAAGTATTGGTTTATTAGTCATTGTCCAATATCCTCATCTTATGGACATGTTTTTTTCAAAACTGTAGCTTAGTTTGTGTGTATGTGTGTCTGTTTGCGTGTAGGTGAGAAAGAGTGAGAAAAAGAGAGAGAGCGAGAGAGAGGGTGAGAGAGAGAGAGAATAACCTGGAGTAATAAACAGAATACACAAAGCCAGTACGCAGCACACCTCGGTCTCTGTCAAAACTATCGGCAGATTCAAAACTATTTTATTTCATTCACATGGCTTGACTTAACCAGTGGTATGGTTTTCACGTACTTCGCAGCCATGTTGCACACTAGAAAAGCATCGCTAGGCTCTTATTATCATTACGAATTCGTCTCTCTGACAAAACGATCATGACAAGATTAGAATCTGTATTTTATACTTTGAATTCGAAAGTCCTAATCACTCATCCATGTATCTAATCTTGGAAATAATAGTAGGTTAAATAACTATAAATGATCTTTTGTTCTTCATAAAAATCTATGCAAAAACAAATATTTTAAACTGAAATCATCCAACAAAATTTATCGTCCTTAATAACAATGTTAATCACATTTCCCTGTGTAAGTGAGTGTTTCCAACTCTTCGCGCAATGAATTTATGTGAGAAGTGCTTCAAAAATGGCACTGCTTTGATTAGAAGAATCATGTCACAGAGAAAGCCAGTGATCCCATGCTCAGCACCGATGTTAATGTATATTGAAATTAATAAAACTATCGATGAATCAATAGCATCGTTTTGATTTCATAACATTATTCGCTACTTATTATAGCAATATGCATATGTTATTATGTACTTATATCTAAAATTAGATGTTCCATGCGATGTCATCGCATCGTTCAGTCTCGATAGAACGATGCGTATCTGCCGTGTCACATTACAACCGAATATAGCATGTATACTTCTACGATGTAATCAATTTATGGATTAGCACGTCACAAGATAGACCTAAATCTAGTGTGCGTTAAAAGAGACTTTGTTTTGTCTAACTTTGAGGAATCTGCCAAGAAAATCAGCATTCGAAATTGTTCATCCCGTAATCCATAGTTGTATTTGGTTTCATGCAATTCAAACATAAAATAATTAAATTCCATGATCTCAAACACCAATCATTTGGATCGACGGAAAATGCGAAATTAAGAAACAAACCTTTATTTATTCTTACTTTTTACTTTAATACAAATTTTGGATCGTTCAAACTTAGATAATTATAGCATATGTTCATACAAAATATTGAAAAATGAATTTTACAATAGACGGGAAGAATTAAATTGTCATTTCTAGGGCACATAATGAGAAAAGAGGGCTTGGAAAGTTTGATAATCACATGACAGATTGAAAGCAAGAGTGACAGAAGAGAACAAAGCATAATCTAGCTAACCAGCTTGGATAAATGGATAGCGGAAATGGTTTTGGAGAAATAGCAAAAGAAAATATTTTTACATGAACAAATTTCAGGGGACACGACACATAGAAGAAGATAATTCATGTTATATAATATTATGCCCCCAAAGCTTTTTCTACTATAACGTATTTCTATAATAACCAAGTATTTTTTCTAATACTAGAAAAATAAACGGTGTGCTAATAACTTGGATGAATTTAATTGTGAATTAATTTTAAAATTGGTCGATGTTATTGGAACACCTGATATATGTCAATATCTTAAAGAAAATCTGAAAATCTTCTGGGTTTTCAGTTTTTTTTTTTATTTTCCTCGGGTTATAGGAAAATAATATAATTATTCTCCTCTTCCTGCTCCTCCTCTTCCTGATCCTCCTCCTCCTTTTTTCTTCTTCAATTCTCTTATAATTTTCTTCTTTTATATGCCGTGAGGACGATGAAGATCACTTCTCAAGTAACCTAGTTAGGTTATGCGTTGTTTTTCTCTGTGACATTTATCTTTCCCATGAGCATCAAATTTTTCAAGCCCTCTTTACTCATTAAGTGCCGTAGAAATTTCAATTGTCCCATTCTTATGTTAAGTAACTGTCCATTTTCGTTTCCATTTCTTTTATAAAACTTCGTCGTTGTTCACAGTTTATTTCACCGAATTCTGTTGCCTCAAATGTCTTTGTTATCTATGAGTATTAACCACTATATGACAGGACGTACATAACATGACATTTCAAGATTCTTTTTACTTATTATGACGACATATGTCTTTATAGTTTGCTTTTTAGGCAGATTTCACCATCGCAAAGATGTTGCGCATTCCTTTCTTAGATATTTAGTTTTCTGTAATTCTTTGATTTCGGTATTTCCAATTTGTAATTTGCATGTTAGACTGTTCGTTTTATTAACAACTATTCATTATGGTTTCTTGTAATTGATCTTTAATCATTTCTTCTCGTTTTCCTTCCCTACCTTCCTGATGTTAATTATGAGTGTCCATTTTATTTCCATTTTCTTTAAAACATCGACGTTGTTCACATATTCAGTACAAGTCAGTTTCAAAATCCTTCTGTAGAGTGATATTTCTAAGTCTCTTCTTCATCTGTGAGAACATTGCCGAGGAATATTTGCTCACCAAGGTTTCCTACGTTAACATTTAAAAAAATTGAGCTCAGTTACTTAGTTGATAATTTGCTTGAGATTCTTATATGATTTGTAGTAAATGGCCCATAGCGTCAGGTTGATTTCTTTTTAACATTAAATATATTGCAAACAGTCTTGGGGAATGTGACAAAGGCGAAAATCCGATTTACTATACATACATTATGCGTTAAATAAAATGCAGAGAAACACACACATAGAAAAATGTTACTATTCTATTACCGCTACTAATGGAAGGCGAATGTAAAGCAGATAATCTATAAAAGTTGAATGGCATAAAGACAGGCTACATAAGAAGTTGTTTAAAGATAACGCTGTATCGACATATTATGCCCGGTATGGATATGAATAAGATTATAGAAATAGTCTATGTCAGGTGAATACAGACATATATTTTATATTTGTAATTTCGGGCATGTGCTCTGTTTGTTTTTGATTTTGTCGACGGCACATCTGTTGGGCATCGTCTGTGAGAAAAAGTTTGCCATGATGCAATTCACTCCAGCTCTAATACGAACATTTCAGAGTATTTGTGTGTCAATCTGCGGACCGTTCAAAGGATCCAGAAGGAGATGGATGGGTCTAATGATGATAACGAAGGTGTTTCGAATGATAACTAGTGATGGCGACGTTATTCTTCCATTAATCTTCCCATAGGGTCTTAGATTCAACATGGAGGCCCACAAGTTCCTCGTGGAGCTAGTGCAGTCCAGGGTCAAAAGTCTGGCTACTGTAAGATCTTATGTCTGGCAACATGACACTGCATAATGCTACACAAGCACAAAAGCACAGTCATAACTGTCAGACAGTTTCTGCGACCCAATCAGCTCCTTACACCTGGTTATCTAATTCTCTAGAGTGCACCCCCTTGATTATCATGTGTGGGGCGCAGTTAAGAGAGAGACAAACAAAACTAATTTTAACACCAAAGATGAACTGAAGGTATGGATTATTTTAGCATGAACCAACTTAAAGAAAAAGACAATCCAGAAGAGTTTCAGTAGATTCCGAAGTCGTCTGGACGTAGTAGAAATTTTATTGAATAAATCTATTCTTTAGTATTTCAATATATGTTCGTGTAGTTTTGATAAATACATCTGTTAAAATGAAATGTCTGTGTTATTTACATTTTTGCGTAATTTAGACGACAATTTAGCCATTACACACTATAATATATACTATGCCAGATACGGGTATAGATAACGCTATATAGATATACTATACCTCATATAGATATCAATAATGCTATACAGTCTAAATATACCAGATATCAGCTTCTATAGGTCTACGAAGGGGGATGTTTCTTTAGCACAATTGTTATCATCACGGAATTTGGAAACGGTGTTAATAATTCGGTCGGTCTTGTTTGCGTCCATTTTTCACTGATATCCTACGGTGTATCATAAGTCTCCTTCTCTTCTACATATTTAAGAACTAATAGGAAGGGCTAATCACTTAAACCCTAGTGTGGTGACTAGCTTATTAGAATCACATCCTGATGTGGGTTAGTCTATATGAAAACAATTTTTAAGTGATTTTTGCATCTGTACAAGCCTTCAATTGTTTAGCACATTTTCAATAGTGAATTAATAGCTGCAAATAAACCATATATTTTTCATTACTAAAGGTATGATTCCTACTAGACATTTCCATCAGAGAGAGAATTTTCTGTATTAACCATTTTGGTTTTGAAACAATTTGCCTGTCTAAATCGTATGACTTTAAAAATTTAGATTCATAAATGTATATTATTAAATAATGCGAATGAACTCATGAAAGCAGTTTTATTGTATGTATAATGTGTGGTGTACGTATGTCGTTTCAAGCACAATTAAGTCTCATCAAATGTTTCACAAACTCAGAGAAATCCAGACAGATAACGACATTACATTATACTTCGTGGAAAGACATTACAGCCTATGAGATCTTTACTTCTCCTCTCTGAAAAGATTGAGTTATTAAAGTGTCAACTATTTCTGACATATATAAGAATAATCAAACAAGACTTTCTCAACTCTTTGTCCGCAGTAGATTTGATGATGCAGCAAAAATCAATATTGTCAACAAAATCAACAGAGATGTCTGTGGAAATATAAAACTTAAATGTATTTGAAAGATAACCCAATATATAAAAGAGAATTATATGTTCAAAAGCAAAGAAATAATATTCATGAAGTAAGTTAATAAAAAGCTGGCTTTTCTATCTAATCTATTGAGAATGTCTTCGGCGAGGCATTTGGGTTTGCTTCACACCTAAAGAGTCAACCTGTGATTTATACTGCAATTATGAGTTACAGTTTCAGAGAGAGAGAGAGAGAGAGAGAGATGTGGATAGGTAGAGAGAGGGGGAGTGAAAAGAACATATAGTGGTGAGAGAGGGGGATAAAGAGAGATAATAGAGAGAGTAATCTGGTCCATGCAACCGATTTCTACAAAACTATTACGATCAATTATCTCGGTTGCAATGGAATGCTACTTCTTGTTAGCAAAGCCATCGATGCTTTGCGAACAGTTTCGTCTAGTTACACTCACAAAGATTTGGGTTGAAACGAGATATAGTTTCCTAGAACTTCCCGGAGCCGATATTATCGCCACCAGAAAATTGTAGATTTAAACCCAGGTAATCTTTTAATCATATAGAACGTGCATCGGGCATTTGAGAACGTATTTTAATTTAAGGTAATCATGTTATTTGGCAAAGAAAACGATATATCTTTTACAGAATTTGGAACACATGATGTTACAAACATACCTTAATGATAAATCTATTAATTGTAATCGCCATCGGCTTCATCGGCTTAGTGAAACTTCTGAAACAATTGCATGCAGTGATTTGGTGTTTTATATTTATGTTGGGTATGGCACCTCCGATAACATCCCTTTAACAAGTTCTTGGTATTGTGAGAAGGTTTGTTGGTTTCCCAACCAACAATGCCTTAGCTGTTATGGTCCATAGGTTTTATATTAGAAGAGTTAGAAAGCCAAATGTTAGAGAGTAACATGATAGCGAAAATGTTCGGAGAGCTATTCCGTTTGAGAGCTGCATTTTCCTGGCACACGTACGGCCAACCTAATTATTTCTTCGATCCGGAGCTTGGTACTTTGTCAGAGGAGCACCCTGCTTAATTCAAACGCCAAGGAACTGGTGATATGTAACAAAGATGCAACATCTTAATCTGAGTGTTTGGCTGTTAATGGTGTCAATGGTGGGAAAATTAGCCGTTTGGCATTTAACATTATTTGATCAAGTAAGCAGTATTATTTTGAATTGAATTTTATAAAATTTATAAATTCTTCCTCTTTTTTTCAAGTCCAATTGAAGTCAGATGTTTTTCTATTTTTAACCCATAACTTGATGTATTTTAGAATGTTAAAATCTTGACCTAACGAATATCATACTTATGTAACTTTTGCTTTAGAATCTATCTATCTATCTATCTATCTATCTATATATATATATATATATATATATATATATATATATATATATATATATATATATATATATGAATGGTAATATTAGCTGTTTCTTTATAAGGCAACATTAAGTATTCAATGACCGAGCAGACAATACGACTTTCAGTTCAAATTTATAGTATTCCTCTTCAAACAATACCTCAGAAAACAAGGTTTCTTAATTTCAGTAACTGGCATAATGTAAACTTTTATTTAAACTTTTTGGAGATTTCTCTAATGCATTCTTTCTTGCAATCATTACAGGTGATAAGATTAAACTCTACCGTCAAGGTTTAACTTATTGTTTTATTTTGTATTGATTAAGTTTGTTATTGTTTTAGACACAGACCTGACAATTTTTCATGTTTACCTAAATTATTTTCAATTGTAGAAGTGATAGAACAATATATATATATTTTATTAATATATCCCGTTATACTAATTGTGATTTTTATTAAAAAAAGTTGGCATGAGAAACTACGTGATACCATATATATTTACCACATACATCAACTGCTCAGAAATCAGCCTCAGTCTCTGCATTCATTTATACTAGATACCTCCATGAAATCGCTAAAAAAGAGCTTAGCCTGGTGAAAAAGACGCCAACCTTACTGAAAGCATAATTTTATAGTCTAAATGCTTATGTTATTATTAAGAAGAAAGACTAAAGTTTTTCTACTTATTTAAAAAAAAAAACATTCCTTGTTTTTAGAACATTCTAAATTTTGATTAAAAAAAATTCCTTTCTCTTTGTATCAGCGGAAATAGTAAATAACAGACAATTTTTTGCAGGCTTTTTTTTGCATGACACACATGAATTTAGAAAATCTTGCAAAAATAAAAATAATTGTCGCATGTTAATGAAACTTTCAGGAACTATTCAGAGATGATCGAAATTATTATAAATATGTGTTTTTTATTAGTCATGGCAGAAATATTTTGTTATATTACTAACTAATTTTATGAAAACGCTAGAAATCTGATCGAGTCTAGTTTAATGATTAAAATAGTTAAAAGCACAAGACTTTGAAAAATGCAAATCATATCTTTTTTGTTTTTAATTGGACCCCCCACCATACCAGAAAATCAGCTCTGAATTGTAACATACAAAACTCAATAAAACAAAAGTATTATTTAATTTCAAATGCTTTTATTTGCTTTTAGTTGTTTTCATGAATATGGACAATATTTTCTGAAAGCAAAATATTTTTCGATGTAAAATTAAATTTAATACAATTATTTATTATTTCTTAATTATAATAGATTTTTACATTTAAGTTGTTAAAATATTATAAAATTAGTTAAAAGCTGCATCAAGTTTCCTAAGTCTCCTAAGATCTTTTTTAGCGCATTGTAAATGGTATCATTTTGACTAATCAGAAGATCCGCAATAATTAAGAAATGTAATGTTGTGTTTATAACTTTTCACTTTTCTCCTTCTGTAGAACGAATTATCCTCACGAAATCCGTCAAAACGTCATTCATCACCTGTCAAGTGACGCGAAAATTTATGACATGCTTTGTTTTATTTTCAAATTACATCTTTTCGGTGCAGAAGCTAAGTTAAGCTTGGTTCAAATATATTAAATAAACATTATAATTTCTGATTATATTAAAATAAATTTCGAATTAGTGATAATTGATATTTAAAAAAAGTTCAAAGTTAGATTTCCATTTTTTTTATAAAATGATGACTTAAAAAGAAAGAAGATTTTTAAGGAAAATTTCAGACGTGCCAGGAGCGATTAAAAAATAATAAAAAAATACTTTGATCTTTCCTCTTAATAATAACATGAATATTTAAACGATAAAATATTG
This sequence comes from Acanthosepion lycidas, assembly GCA_963932145.1. Taxonomy (NCBI): domain Eukaryota; kingdom Metazoa; phylum Mollusca; class Cephalopoda; order Sepiida; family Sepiidae; genus Acanthosepion; species Acanthosepion lycidas. Next base: position 142,590,573 of record OZ010574.1, read on the forward strand.
TTTTCGTCAAGTTTGGCGTCTTTTTCGTCATGCTATGTTCTTTTTTAGCGATCTCGTGGAAGTAGCAAATTCATATGATTCTTTCTTCTTCTTACATCAAGTGACCATCAATATTGCTTATAATATTTTTCAGCTTCTAATGAAAAATTCTCTCGCTATAGAAAATAATATGGACTAATATTTAATAATATTCTTATCCTTTTTATTGAAACATACGCTTTTATTATAGGAGATTAAGTGCACACAAGGACACACACATATATCGAGCCAGGGTAATAGGGTGATAGCGAAATTTAGGATTTCGCAGTTTTCGAACTGATAAAATATTTCCCAGCTGGTTTTCAAAATATGGCTACATCCTTGTTGATTTTTATTATTCTGGGAAAAAATAAAGGATGTTACACCGAATAATGAAAACCTAATAATGGTTTTGCCATTTTGGGCAATCCAGCTGGGAAAGGCTATCTAGAGAAAACCGAGAAATCCTAAATTTTACTACTCTAGCCATAAGGATATATATATATATATATATATATATATATATATATATATATATATATATATATATATATATGTGTGTACAGACGCAAATATATATATATATACACATATATATACATATACGCAAATATACATATATACATATATACACACATATATCTATCTCTCTCTCTCTCTCTCTCTCTATATATATATATATATATATATATATATGTATGTATGTATGTATGTATGTATGTCAAATAATCTTGATTAACATTGTAGGTGGCATCATCCTTAACTTGACATAATCAATATCACCATAGCTATTTCATTTGTGTTCTGAAGTCTGTTTTCTCAATGCGAATATTAATCCCAAGGTGAAATGAAATGTTGATCGGGCCATGATAATGTGTGCCAGACGCATATTTCTGCAATTGGGAAAACGACTATACTTACCTCGATCTATGGTGTGAGATTTCTAGATGGAAAATATTATCACCCACCGTGAGCAGTGCCATGGCCGGCCGCAGATACTTAATATTCGTAACCAGAGTCGAGTAGCGAATGAAATGGTGGTAACAAACACTTGGCACTAAATCAAATCCAACATCCATTTAATGCAGGAGGTAGTACAGGCATATCCAATATGTCCGTACGACTTTCATTCATTATTGGAGAATCATGTGTAAGATTGTTCTCCCTTTACCCCTAAGACATCAGATATTATCTGCGTTCGTGCCCTCATAAATTTGACCATCGTCATACTGGTAATGTAGTATGAGAAATCGCAATTTCAGCTATTTGGAGTTGTGAATTTTGGTTTGGCCGTGGCACAGACCCCATGAAGTCATGAACCCCATTTGTTAACAAGCATTGTCACAGGTACTGATGATTCTATAATAGTGTTCGATGAGTTCTGGTAGGATGGGTTCAATATGCTACTTTTCCAAAACAATTCATTCGGAAGAACACTTCATGAAATTTGCAGACATTTATGAACACCATATATCTGAGAATAATAGCTCCTTTCAGCAAGAGAATGCACGGTTTCATCGGGTGCAATTTGCTCAGAATTGATTCGAGGATTATATGACGAATGGTGTAGCCACTAGATCCGGCCGAAATGTATTATATATATATATATATATATATATATATATATATATATATATATATATATATATATATATATATATATATATAGTCCTAAGGTGTGATATATTTATGGGATAGAGTGCTCAATATCAGAGATAGAGCGTGTGTAAATATAAAAGTTGACATAGAAGTCAACACTTAGAGCCGACAGTCTGTTTCACGCTATATGCAATCGTCAGGCCACGTGTGCTGTTATTTTTCTCCGCTATTTATACGTATCCGGGTCAGTGGTGCATTGCGGGTTGTCTATTATGGCAGTTATTTTTACCGGAAGTCATTTATTTATTTATTTGGGTTAAATTAGTTTGCTTGTTTTTATTTTTTGTGTCTTATTTTATTTATTTATTTATTTATTTACTTATTTTGTAATCATTTTTTTTATTAACGTAGTAAAGATTTGTTTATATCACTTATTTAATAGTTTTGTTATGATTTGAGAATTTAATTAAAGCTATTTGTTCGGTTTTGTGGTTGGTTGTTGTAGTTTATTCTAACTATTATTTTGGCAGAAACAGTTTTTTTAATTCGTGTTTATTTGGTTTGATTATCTTTATTTGTTTTTTTCTAACGGTAACTTTATCGGGATTGGTTAGTTTATTTATTTACTTTGATGAATTTAGTTCAATTTATTTTACTTGTATATTTTCTCTTTTCGGTTTTATGTAACGTAGTATATATATATATATTTAATTTTTATTTTTATTTTATTTTATTTTTTATTTTGTTTTATTTTATATTATTTTATTTATTTATTTATTTTTATCGTTATATAACAGTTATAGCAATTTTTCGTCCAATTTTTTGTTTGATTTTTTAGTCTAACTAATATTTTGGTCATAATGGTTAGCTACTTTGTTTATTATTTACAATAAATAAACAAAGTAGCTACCCTCCCTAAACTTAACTTCTTTTTCCAACTTAACTCATAACTGATACAAAAATAGTTAATAAAAATGAACACGCTACCGCCCCTTGTCTGAATGACTGGATTTCTCTGTATCTTTGGAAACAGGGAATTATGAACTATATGTGTGCGTTTAAAACTCAGTAAATTTAAAAATAATTTATTCCAATATTCGCTTGAAGATGAAATGGAACTAATGCTTTTAATTTAATTTCAAAATTAAATTTGAAGTTTTTAGCTTCCATTTTTGAAACATGGATATTACTGTATAGCGAAAAAACATGTACATGTGATGTGCAACTTAATTCGAATATCTTTAGGATTTATAAACTATGTAATGTCTCATTGAAAGTAGTTATCGGCATTCCCAATAGTTATTAATTAATTGACAGTAGAATCGCATATCTATATGGCACTTTGTTCTATTCAAATTATTGTATATTGGCTAGCCGTTCTTATATAGAAGTTGCTCATTTGTTACTTATGAATATATATGTAAGGGATATGTTCACAGCGACCAAACATAAAGTTACATTTGAATCGCTAAATTTTAATATCCTCGCTTAACTCTCAGGCTTTTCAACATGATTAAAAACTGTCGGCCTTAATATTTACAAGCTGTTGTTGGCTCTAACATGTCGTCTCTTACCGTTTCTGATTTGTATCCCTGCGGACTAGTTCGTCTGCTATGTGTGTTGCGTATTATTTAACTGTATTTGTCAATAACTCTACACTTGTTGATTGCCGAAGAAAGCGAAAAGAAAAAAAATTGCCATTCGAATCCCTTTCTCTGACGATACTGAGTCTGGTATTCCTTAAATTAATTATCATCAATCACTTCTTCCTGGAATGTTTGTTAATTATTGCAAAGTTATTTCTTATCATTTCTTCCATGCGTTGGTGTATCATACAGTTTTACGCTTATTTCGCATTAATGCCCACGGGAAAGCCGAAATCAATGTAATCATTTTTCAACTATAGAAACATTGTATGTTATACTTTCTGGAAAAGTTGCGCAAAAGTTATTTTTCTTTACTTCTGAAAGGTTTTAAATTCAGAGATATCCTTCTTGAATAGGTACCATCTAAATGTAGAGAACACAATTTAACCGGCAATGAATGTGTAAACCCACTCAGAACACTAAATGCTTTTCAAGCTCTAATATTGACATTGACGTGTTTGTTGAAAACAGACTTCTATCTACACCATTTTCGTAAATGCCACGTTTTTTGCGTTCGGTCAAAATAAGGTTCTTTGTGATACTAGCAAAAAAATGTATTTTTATTTTACGATTCAGAACAGATTTTCAGAAGCAAAAAAAAAAATTGAGAAAAATAAATTGATGCTCAACATTCTCCAAGGTGTTCTGCTTTTAACGAAAATAAACATTACACGGACAAAATTTATTTTCTTGAAATTTCATAAAATTAAGTAAGCGGTTGGTAGCATATGTAAAAATAAAATAAGTTCATTCAGTCCTGGAATCTTCATCAATGTCCGATAATTATTTAATTTTTTGAAGAATATCCAAATCAATGGTTTTAATTGCGAAAAAAACACTAAAATACTAAACATTCATTCCTACTATTGATGAGAAAAACAATCAAATATTCTAAAAAGGAAAAAAAAAACATAAGTTAATGATCAAAAAATCCCCTGCTCTTTCCTCTTAATAATAACAAAGATTTTAACGATAAATTAATTTTTATTAAGTTTGGAGCATGTTTTCATCTTGGTATGTTAATGTATAATAGTCAGGTTAAATTTAAAATACATGTTATATGAGTGATTGACTTCTACTACAGTTGACAAGTATGTTCCCCAGAATCCATTAGATTTTATGAAATATTTTATCATAACACAAAATAAGTCAGTGTTGATGAAAAGCGATATTGTCATAATGGAAATCGAAAAGTTCGGTTTTATGACGTCGCTTTCTAGTCGGAACGAAACATTAAAGATGTTACTGGTTGTATTGTAAATCTCGGGAAACGGATGATAATAAATTCTTTCAATTTCCCTCAAACAATTAACCCTTCTTTAGAGGTTTTAACAAGTGGAGAGCCACACGTTCCTCACAGTAAAGTCCACGTTTTATGGCCACTTAGGACAGTTTAACGCTTTGATCGGTGGAAACAAAGGAAAAGAGAGAATAGTATATGTAGCCTTAGTTTAGACTTGCTTGACGTAAGCTGTGGAATAGTAGACACCACTTAAGATATTTACTGAGAAATTTTATTACTTCTGCTCGGGAACATATTCAAAGAAAGCATTAAAGATTCACTTCAAACGACAATGGAATTCTTAATAAGTAAATGTAACAAATAAAAACTAGATCTTTCGATTGAGAACGTCAAATATATTTAGGCGATATGAATAGCAAAATTATAGGATCGTTTTATTTTAACTGTTTATTCAAATTTGCGTAAAAACGATATTTTTATTTACTATTCTTTTACATGGTCGATCCATAGCTGTCTGTCAAAATCCATACAAAATCTTCAGTATCCAGTAAAATAAATATGTATGGAGAATTCATATACAAAATATTCCTCTCTGTATACTTTACATTCAATAATTAATGATATTTCAAACCATTATGACACACTTTATAAATTTACTAATATTTGTCAACATTTGTATTTAACTAAACATAAACCTAAACTTCCGCCGTACATAGGTAAAGGATAAAAAAACGACGACGGTCAGCCATGCCATAGCATTATTCGTGACATAAATACAGAAATTAAAATCATTTCTCCTCAAACAGTGGGTGATGTTCAATCTTAATATCACACCAGACTATCAAATAAGACCAGTTCCTAGCTAATCTAAGATAATTCCATCCGACGGCGGAGATATAAGATTCACTCTTTGTCATTTGTGACTTCGAGCTCCATGCCTGTGACTAAAGCTGCACTTGATATCTGCAGGCGTGAGAAAAACCGTTGGATATATGATTAGATGAACAACCGCTCCAGAGAAGAGAGGATAACCTTTGACGGAGAGTGTAAAATACACGTTCCGACGAATGCCCTGTTGACCGTAGCCCACATATTGGTCGAGTGTAATTGATGAATGCAGGAATAAAATTTAATGTTATATATGAAAGTTTCAAATCTCATGTTATCATTTAGCCACCAGTTCCAGATTATTAAAAGCGAAACAGGTAAAGGATATATTGATTGTTTTGTTATTTCTATGGTAGCTATTTTTGTATGCAAATATCCTGTTACTTATATTTCTCTAAAAACATTCGTTAGAAAATATGGCTTGATTGCTATGTGTTATCCGACTTCTCATAAGGGAGTAAATGCTGGTATGAGGAAAAAAAACTAGAGGCAGTAGAAATGGACATTACAGCAGACTACTGAAAATTACATGAACGTAAACAATATTAAACAAGGATATCGTATAAAATATGGCAAAAGAAAGGACATTTTTATTCAGAATTAGAAAGATTGATTAATTGATTGATTCGTTTTCTATGGTTTTTCAAACTTTTCAAGGTTATTTACAGACAGAAAATATTTTTAGATTTTAACATAATGATTTCGATAACAACGGTTTAGTGATACAATTCATACTAATTTCTCCAAATAGTGTGGGGAGAAAAGATAGATTCATACCTTTTCCAAGGATAATTGCGCGTAAGTGAATAGGTCGAATCAAGTAGAATTGGAAGTCAGTTATCGATTAAGAATTCCGAGTCATTATCTATTACACCAGCCTCATATCTAAACTTACAGCTGATATTCTCAAACGGTCATCCATCTAGGTTCCGAGCAGTCTCGACGTTCCTTAACTTTGGGGATCGTACGGGAACCGGTTTTTCAATATGATGTGGTCGTATACTTTAGAATCAGAAAGAGACAGCTGAAATTTATTGGACACGAGCCGCTGTGGTTTGTTCACAAAACTTACCCCGTGAGATATGGGCAAGTCACTTAGCTGACGAGATTCTGTGAATGGAAGGTGGAATGGTAAACAGGAGCCTTAGCCAAAAGGAGAAAAAACTTCTGAGAGCCACAGGATATTGGAAGTTGTAGAGAGCTTGAAGAACCGTGACAGAAACAAGAACAAGAAGAAAGAGTAGAATTAAAACAAGAAGAAGAATCACACGTCTGAAATGACACTAATTAAAATATATGACCAGGTATTATTGTTATTTTGTATTCCTCTTGTACGAAATCATTTCTTCCCTTTCAAGGTTTTCTTAGACATGCAAGGATGACAAATCGGGTACAGAGGAATGTTATTGCAATTAAGCATATAAATCGGGAATGGATATCAAAATAATAAGTTTTGAGGTTCTTTTATGTCGCTTAAAAAACTACTTAGTTATGGACTCTTCTTCTATGTGTCAAGGTAGGTGATTATGACCCTACCCAATGTTCTTAGCACTGAATGTTTTCTTTACGTTATCTCTCTTTCAACTAGATCTACCAAAGTTATCGATAGGTTATGCATTGTTTTCTTTTGTCTCTTTATATGACCTAAAAAACTTCATCTCTCTTTCTGATAGTAAGAATAACGTTGTTTTTTGTTTCCATTTTCTCTAAAATATCGTCCACAGTATTCTCCGAATCCTTTTGAAGAATCATATTTCTGTTGCTTCAACCCACTTCATCTGTGAGGAGATTGTCCGGCATTTACTGTTATAAACGAAGAAAGATATTAACAGTTCCAAATATTTTTGTTTGATGCTAATGAAAATTTTCTGTTTCTTAATACTTTGCTTAGCTTTTGGCAGGTATATTTCACTATGTCAATGCACCTTCCAGTTTGAGTTTTAATTTCCGTCCTGCTAAAACAATTCTCAGATATTTACATTGGACTGGCTAGATTTTACTATTTCCAATTTGTAATTTGAAAACAGTTTCAAATAAAAACGGGGAGAAATTTACAAGTACTTTCTCTTTTTTAAATATATAACTCACTTTCAAAAAAGTTTTATCTTCTCTTTTGATAGCTAGAAAATAAAGAGCGGTCATGTAATTCTTGCTTTTATAACTAGCAAATACGGCAAACATACAGAAGTGGTTGCTGAATGCTTTTGGCAATATTTGATATAAGACCAATAAGAGAAGAATAGTTTACGATAATTTTAAAGAGAGAAATAACCTTCCCATGGAGACAGCGCACAAGCAAACCTTCTGTTGCTCTCCATGAAAATAATGGGGTACAGGTTAATGATAAAATTAGATTTAAGAAAAGAATCTGTACTGCAAATTTTTCTGAAAGTAGTCGTGTCTGAAATGACAGTTTGTGTACTTTAATGCAATATTACGAATTTCTAAAGTTCTGTATGAATGTATTTCGATAAGATCCATGAAAAATGTTTGCTGCCCAGATATCCATCCATCAGGGCACATAATCAAAACACAGGGGCTTTCCAATGATGTTGAGGGAAAAGACAGTTCTCACAAATGCCTAGCGCGAATCCTCTAAGATGATTTAACCATGTAATAATAAAACTAAAATAACGAATTTAAAATGCCCAGGTAGTATGTATATATATATATATATATATATATATATATATATATATATATATATATATATATATTATTGGGGACATTAAAAAGGTCTCAGGTGCAAACATTTCGTTAACGAATAATGAGAGGACGGTTCTATTTTTTTGCTAAGGATATTTTATTTTTCCTCTATCCAAAGGAACAACAACAAAACACAAGAAATAAGTCAAATCATTTTTCAAGAACACAAACATTTATACCACATATATTTTACAAAGTAACGACTTTAAATTCAAGAAGTATTCAATATTAAAATAAATAAGTCAACTTCAATAAAATAATATCAAATAAATATACATCCATCACTCAAAGAGAACAAAAGAAAACAACATAAACTGATAATGAAATACGATATTTTTGAACCGAAATGATGTGAAAAATGCGATATTTGACAAAAAAATCATTAAACTGTTTTACATTTACAGTAATGTTCAGTCTGTACAAGAAACAGCAGCCGCTCGAGTTATAGGATTACATAGAAAGATTTAAGAGGATATGTAGAGAAGATAACGATTAATCTTAGTCTTGAGCAGGTAAATATTGTAGTAATCGCGAAAGGGTGAACATGGGATTTGGTTCTATGAGATACAAAAAATATTCTGTCATCAGGCAATTTCTGTTCGAATTTGCATTGAAAACAAGGAAAATGGCAAGAAATAGAAAAAAATAAAGAAAAAACATCATTAAAAATACATATTATGTACTCTTCCTCCTTAAATACAGCAAATGTTAATATATATATATATATATATATATAAAAGTGAACATAGAAGTCAACACTTAGAGGCGACAGTCTGTTTCATGCTTTATGCAATCGTCAGGCCACACAATTGCATATAGCAAGAAAAAGAATGTCGCCTCTAAGTGTTGATTTCTATGTTCACTTTTATATATATATATATATATATATATATATATATGTATGTATGTATGTGTGTGTGTGTGTGTGTGTGTGTATGTGATGGCCTGGAATTGCGATCAAGCATAAGACAGACTGATGATTCTCGAGGTTGAACTCGGTATCCACATTTTTATTTACATATGCTCTATTCATGATATTGTGCACTTTTAAGCATAAGTATTATATACCGTAAAATTATATTTTTATCATATATATATATATATATATATATATATATATATATATATATATATATATATATATATATATATATATAATGGTTTATGAAGGATAGGACAAAATGTTTTATACATTCAAATATTAAACTCTATGATATAAATAGCATATTTAATCAAAACAATACATGGAACTAAACATCCAGCAATAAACATGCCCATACACACATATTTATAAGTCTACGTACATGTTGTAGATAAATCCCATAGAATAAATATAGTGCTTCTCAGTCAGGTTCACTTCTTTTCACAATCCAGTCCGCCACGCCATTTTCTTCCGTAACAAGTCACAGGGGCAGGAAGTCTTTCAACCAACCCTATCAATAACAATGTTTTCAACTTAATGAACTTTTCGTTTATTTATGGGCCGCTCTCTTTTGTTCTCAAAAGCTTCTTCACATTCAATGAGTAGACCTCACCAGCAACTTCTTAATTCTGGTGGCGGTATTACATCGGAATAAAAAAAGAACAACAATCGATTGAGAACGTGTCATAAGACCAAATATTACATTCTTGGCAGCTATCAATAAACCGGGATCATTGTTTGAGAAAGTTTTATTTTGAGTTTATTTTAACAGTATTGCTGAGAGATATTTGTAAAACATGACTGCTTACTCGAGATAGAATACATTGTAGTGTAGTGAATTACGACACTTGTATACTTAGTCGTGGTGTAATGGTTAGGAAGCTTGTTCTCAAGAAAATAAGCTTGCGAACCATTACAATAGATTAATTACGACTGTGAATTGAGTTCAATTTTTACTTTTTGCTCCATAATTTATCCTTGTGCCACATTTAAATATCGATTAAGAAATTAGAAATATAGAAAATATTTCTGTCAGTTGAAAATATTGTTGAACACGATTTTTGACTGAAATCTCTTTTAATGACTTACGATATTTACAAATACCATAACTTTTCAGGACATAGCCATTAATGCTATTTGTTGCATTTAATGTAAGGGAATGGATATGTATTCTTAGAAGAAACTAATGCGATTTCCAGTTTGTTTTCTCTAATGTTTTTAATTTCAGGCTATCATTATATTTCACTTGCTTGAAACCAATGTGAGATATTACTGTCTGCTCTACTATTTAACGAATAGATGCAGGGAGGGTTGAAGAAGAATAGGTCCATATCTTTTGTGATTGTTTGTGTAGAAGTGTACACAAGAGACTAGGTGAGGAATGGAACGCTGCTTGGTTATTATACTTTTCTCGATGACAACCTTTACGTTACAAACAGAGCCAATGAATTGCGAAATATATTTTAATCCCGTCACTCGCCAAACATTAGAAATGACAACACTATTTGACTCACGTTCTACAGCTACTTCTTTATGCGTAGTTTATCCTCAAGACCTACTTGATTATGATTCGCCACAATTTTATGCCTTTCGTAGCACTTAATGAATTGTGTCTTTTTGTTATTTCTCATAAACTTTTTTCAGCCATCTATTTACTCAAGCTCACTAAGTATGTTATGCATTGTTTTCCTTTTCCTCTTTCCTTCAAACAATCCTCATTAAGTGCCCTAGAAATGTCAACTGTTTCTTTCTGGTGTAAAATATAAGTTTTCTTTTTCTTTCAATCTTTTCCAAAAATTTGTCGTGACTCACATAATCGGTCCATGTTATCTTCAGCATCCTTTCTGAGAGAAAGACAGAGAGAGAGAGAGAGAGATTGTGTGTGTGAGAAGGCGAGAGAGATTGGAAGAAATCATTTCACGAAATGGGCTCTAAACAATAGTTGAAAAGAATATACTTTCTTGTCTGATTGGCTTTGTTTCCCCGAAGGAGATTTATTCTAATCATAGAAATCTAAGAGACACTCTACCCACCCTCTTTGAATCGAAGTTCATCAAAAAGCGTGTATCTTTTCAACAGAGCAGACTGCTTTGAATACATCTTCGTTTGACGACTGCATTACGTACAACATGTCCTCATTAAGGTAAAAAACACAATATGTGATAGCTTTCTGTATGCAGGCATATGCGTACACATTAAACCCGGCCTACCGTATATACTCGACTATAATGTAATTTTCTTTTCCTATGATTATTTTTTACACAAAACATAATGGGGTCACACTATACACAGGTAATGTTTTGAAAAGGTTAAAAATTATGTATTTTCTGTGACTAGTTGCATTATACACAGGTAAACATTTTTCTGTGTGGTTAAAATTTATGCCAAAAATTCATGGCTCGCACTATACATAAAGATGGGTTATGCACAAGTAATAGACGGTAGTCAAAGTTCAAAAGTATTTACGGCGAGACATTATTTTTCAGGAATTTTGTAAACGTATTACCTACACAAACATTTTCAAATGCATTTCTACGTTGAATGTGATATAACCTATCAACAAACGGATTCCATCCATAGAAATAACTTCTGAGACAAGTTAATTAAATTTAACCGTAGAAACATATTGTATGTATAAAAGCATGGACTTAATATATTGTATCTGTGAAACGATCCTGTCCCATGATTGCAACGAACGTGATGCGGTGCCGGTGAAGTGTGTCTGAAACTCGCTATGCTTAGAAACTTATTTATCAGATCGACTCTGCTCCTTAATTCTCTGAACTCCACTGAGCACAGTCATTCAGATGAGATATGGTTGTGAGACAAATTACATTTTTAACAGAATTGAAGTTCGTCTCGAACGAAATATATCTGTGATTTTATGAACTAGAAAACCACATAAATTCAATTATATAAAATTGGTGTTTATTTAGTATTAGGCTGGAGGATATAACTTCCGAATAATTATCTTTATGTGATCAATTTTTCTGAAAATAACATCCATACTCTGATTCTTAATTCTTTTCGCCAGTTAAGCATGTACTCTTTCATACTAAAGATAATTGTTTTATGTACTAGTCAGGTCGGGAACAATTTTTCAATTTCAAATTAAGCGGGGAATGTTTTGAACAAGATAATCTGTTGTGGACAAAGTTATTTAAAAAAATGAGATTGTCAAAACAAATGATCACGTTTTCGACGGTAGGCAAACGTAGAATATAATTTAATCGGTCTGTCATTTGTGCTAGGTAAACTGTAGTAAGAAAATCGTCATGAATATGACAGAAGATGTATAGGTATTTGATAAGCGGTTGCGGTTTTGTAGTCTTGTCGAAGGGCGATTACTTACTTGCTAATGATAACATTTTAACCTATATTAAAAACGATTTGGGCAACTCGAAAGCTTGTCTCGCTAGAACAATTACTGGGTAGTGAGTTCGAGCCTCTACGTGACTCATAATTTCGGCCTTGTGCCACATCTAAGCTACGCTTAGAAAGAGGCACCTGGATGCGATGTAATGGTTAGCAAGCTTGTCTCGATAGAACAATTACGAATGAGCAATGAGTTAGATACTCACTTGGTGCACAATACTTTCGGGGTTGTGCCACATCTAAGCAACGCTTAGAAATGGGCACTTGGAGGTGGCGTAAGCGTTAACAAACTCTTCTCGATAGAACAATAACGACTGAGTAGGAACTTGTATCCTCATTATTTGCTCCATACTTCCGGGTTTTTTTCTACATTTAAGTTACCCTTAGAAAAGTGCACCTGGACTTAGAATATAAGTATAATATAAATGTCTACTTAGATCATTCTGTGTATCAAGCAACTACAAACTTAGTTTATTTTTTAATGCAAATAATTTTGATAGTTGTAATGCACGTATTGCTTAAAATGTGGACGTAGAGAATGTTCTTAGGGTATACTATGTCGTTACATGGAATGTGTTATACACATGAGGAAACGAAGTTTTCGCATAACAAAACAGCAGAACGTTGTAGCATGCAGCATTCGTTGAATATGTAAACCTGTTATATAAATTCCAAAATAATTCGAAAATCAAATATTTGGATTCTTTGAAAGACTTAACTGTAGTGACAAATAATTTATGTGGAGAGGCGAAATGAGAAGGAGGTTTAAATCAAGCAAGGTCACCGGTGCTGGCCTTGGAATTCCCCTTTGCACTCAGATAGAATTCATTCGCATTGGAGCTTGTATCTCAGTGAAACAAAGTTAATTTGCTAAATAAATTATACCAGAGGAAATTAAAGCTTCATGTGTGTCGACAATAACATTCCATTAATTCTATTTCTCATTCTATTCAGACACTTTTACTGTGTCTTGTTCTCTTATGCAATCAGGATAACGGTTTGTCTCTTTGCGGTGGTAGGACTGTAACATTCACACGCATAAGGATGTATAAATGCATGCATTACTTCACAGCTATCTTTCTATCTATCTATCTATCTATGAATTGGAATCAAATACAGAATAAATATAGATCTGAATCAGATAGAATAATAATATGAAGAAGAAATAAGAAAATCTTTAATAATCTAAACATGTTTCACATGGAGTAAAACTCTAACGTAATAAACCCTGTCTGTTGCAGATCTGTCCTGTCTTTCCGGAGGTTTTGGCCGAAAAGTAAACCACCCGGTCGTAGTTTAGACCTTGTGAATACTCTCCGGCGACTTGTGTCCTGGCTGTCTCTAACTTATCTACCACGACACTTAACTGGGCTAGTAGCAATTCATACGGCTGTAAATCTATCACTAACGTGATTAAACACTTTGATCTAGTTATGATCACCTCGCTCGTCTTCTTAAACACGGTATTTTCTCTTTGCTACCAGGCATTTAGCAGCCAAAACCTGCATCACCAGCGGCCAGGGACTTCTCTCGTCCATGTCTGAAAGAGACGGAGAGAACAGTCTATCTTACATAATTATCTATTTTTTTTTCTTTTTCATGTCTTTGCGGCTACGAAAAAAACTATTTTTGCATGAATAGTGAGTACCTTTCAGCGTAATACCCTGCCAATTAATGCGTCCTACCTCCGGTTCGTTCTGAGGGATCGAAATACTGCTGTTCGGATCAAAAATTCAAATGTGGCGGATAGTGGTGGTTCCTTCAGTTCATCGGAGGAAGACCGCGTGGTTTAGTTTTCGACCAGAACCTCAGGAGGACAGAACAGAGCTGCAACAGACAGGGTTTATTACGTTAGAAAACGGAAAAAAAGAGTTTCTGTTATTTGTATGTGTGTTGTTTGATTTTCATTGATTAATCAGTTACATTCCACTTGTTAAATATCATGTTCCGAATTCGTGGAGAAAAGACGCGTTCCGAATTAAAAGAGAGATGACTCGTCCTTCGAAACATCAAGAATTGAACGGATTCCAAACCTAAATGTGTAAATATAGCTTTTGTATTTAAGTGATTAATAATTCTAGTTATTCTATGTCGTACATGAAATAACGTGTCGTCACTTCCTGAAGCAGAAGCGCACTAAATTATACTTACATTATAATTATATTATATATAATTATTTGTTGGCCAAGACGAAACCACGTCAAAGATGTTCAACCAATGAAAATCAAACACAAAACTAAAGTAGCAAAAATTATTATTTTTTCTCCTTATCTCATTAACTGATGAAGCTTTAATAAACATTTTAGATTGACAAACATTTCCTATCTATCTATCCATCTATCCAATATTCTGTACATATATGAAAATCGATATGTTTACTGTGTGTGATGAACACTACAAGGAATACACGGAATGCTTTCAAGTCTTTCTTTTAAAAACCTCTTCTTCCATGTGACGTGACATTCAGAACGTGAGCCAAATGTGTTTCTCTGGCTTGGGATGTCTTTGTAAGTTTTGTCTTTATCCTATCCCTCTTAGGTCCTGTTATACCAACCATTTGAATATGTTCGTTAGGTATGTTATTCCATATTTTCCTCTCTTATTGTCAAAATGTTTTCCGACGAAACATTTTCCAGACCCACTTTCCTCAACGTATGCCTACAGATTTCATTTGTCTCTCCCATTTTTTTTTTCGTTTTTTTTTAAATTTCCTTAAAGCTTTGTCGCTGTTCGCTTGTTCAATAAAAGGTATTCTCAGTAGAATCTATTGGTTCAAGTTTATTCTTCTATTACCCAACATACACTGCTATATAGGAAATCTGATATTAACAAAAACATACACATATATACATCTATCTATCTATATATGTGTTGATATATACCTGTATAAAAGAAATATTTATATATATGCACGAATATATATATATATATATATATATATATATATATATATATATATATATATATATATATATATATAGCAAGTGGATATATATATATATATATATATATATATATATATACACAATATATATATATATATATACACAATATATATATATATATATATATATTTATATATTAGGTTGGTTCACAAATAATGACGTTTTTTGACGTATTTTTAACGTCATAAAAAGTCATTATTTTTGCACCAACCTAATATATATATATGGCAAGTGGATCTTTGGGGACTACTGTCTCCTATCCACCTACAGATGCACTTTGTTGGGTCCTAGGAGCCTCTATTGATGTATCCTTCCAAAATTACTAATTGGTTATTCCTGCATGTTCCAGCGTAATGGCACGCGTTAATAATGTCTGGGTATCTCTTTGGTTTAAGATCATGTGAACTACATTAAATGAGCTCCAGTTTTTGTTTGAAACATCTGAACAGCTAAGAGTTGTCGCACGAGTGACCAATTAACAGGCACACCAAGAGTATGGGAAAAGAAGCCATCATGAGTTTTGTAATAGTTTTATAGATAAAGGCAGCAATCCTCTTTTCCCTATGCGCTCTCGTATGATTAGATACCTTATCAGGCATCTTGTCACTGGCATAAGATAATAGTTGGCAGTATAAAGAATGGTTGATTGATCGCTTTAGAAAATCCGTCTCATCTTTATTTAACCAAGTCGTGCCGGGAGAATATATTAGTTTTTGCATCTATCTATAGAGTGATTGGTTCGCGTCCAATACACTATACTTATTTTTATCCTAATAACACACACACACACACACACACACACACACACACACACACACACACACACACACACACACTCTCTCTCTCTCTCTCTCTCTCTCCTTCTCTCTCTTCCCCCCTCTCTCTCTCTCTTCCTTCTACACACACACACACAAAAGCGTGTGCTCGCATACAAACACTTTTTCTGTATATTTATTGTGTTTGGGTAGTAATTCCTCATTTATACAAGTTAAGGATTTCTGCATATTTTTATATTTTTTATAAATATACATGATATCTACAATTTGAAATATACTGCGTTTGGTTTTTGTTTGGTGAAAGATTAACGTGCAAGCAGTTTCCACATAGAGACGCCTACTTGTTCCGTGTTACCATATTTACTACCAACAACGAGATGTTGGTAGATATTTTTTTAGTTTGATTCCGATTCTTTGTTATCTTGTCTCGGCTACAAGTTCTCCTGAAAAACACAATACGTTAAAAACAACGTATAAAACCTAACTGGATAGAAAAACTCAAATTTCGATGACTTCTGATGTTTAATTTACTATAAAAGAAAACATATATTTATTAATTTTTTGGCTTACTGACTAGCTACCACGAGATAACACGTGCTTGGCAGTTTTCTGACATATTTTCGTTCTCCGGGCGCCAACAACGAGTTTATTCTCAGTCAATCATTTACAATAAAAACAATGTTAAAATTTCAACTGAAGCTGTAAATCCACTCAAAAATATTTTATAACGTTTGCGCTTGAATTTAGATTTCATAATTGAACTATGGCAATAAACGTGTTAAAGATATTTTAAAAAAAGACAGATTTTGTGCATTTGGCAGAAAGTGGGTTTTATCTATGTGAACTGATGTCTATGTTAGTCGTGGGGCTTTGCATATTAGTGAGGGCATGATCATTAAAGAGATGACCCTCAACAGTTATGTGAACTTGGGTTTTAGCTATTAGGTTAGTGCAAAAATAATGACGTTTTCTCACATAGTAATATATGTGAGAAAACGACATTATTTTTGCACGAACCTAATAGTAATTAGAGATCTGCTCGAACAAATATGGCCATTCCGTTCATCTAGGACTAAACCAATGTTTACAGCAACTCGATTATATGCTTGCATATTTTCTGGGGTCATTTTTAATTATTTCGCCCCAAGGAAGAGAATAAAGCCACAAACACTTTAGCCCGACAAGAAGCAATGAGTCCTTTTCTTATAGTTTAGCATCAACCATCCGTGATGTAGCTCTCATGAATATTGCGTGCATTATTGTCGGTTCATCATTGTGGATCCATCAATGTCATGGTCAGCTGGCCACTTACAGCTAGTATCAAGAAAATGGCGTGTATTTTTATCTCCCGAATCAGATTGGAAACTGTCATCTTAATTCTATGACTTTAAGATAACAACTCACTGATTCTTTGAAGATTTATTCCAAGAAGAGACAAAAAGCTTTTAGAAAGATGACGTTTTATGTACGACAATGCCGCATAACATTTGCTGAAGAAAGCTAACGACCACCTGAGGAAATAGTTTTTGCCTGAATTTCTGACATGAAGAATTACCATTATTTACACGATTTATAGTCGGACTATTGTCTTCATAGTTGTGCCATCCAGCTTCCCTCGGGTGGATAGCGATCTGGGTAACCTACTGGGAAGTCCTAAATGAAACCCTTTATTTAATCTACGTGTTTAAAAATAGGTTTAAAGACATATTTCACCAGGAATTTATTCTATTCGAAACTAGTGGAGCGTTTGAATAAAGTAAAACTTACATTGTGTACAACATTGTATCAGTTTGTTTTTTTTATGGAGAAAATAACATCTCGCCAAATCAAAACTTAGAAAACGAGATTAAATACATGGATAATTACCATTTTCCTTTGATGACCCTTTTCAATATTATGGAAATAAAGTGAAGCTTTTAAATTTCGCATCTGTTCTACATTTTATTTTTTCGGGAAAATGACTATTCTGGTAGTTGCATTAATAATATGAATGTCGAAAAATTTAGTAAAATTATCTAAAATAGAGCTATATCTGAAGAGTAAATCCATTTTATCATTAACTACAAAGTGTCCCACAAAAACAAGAGATTTTACATTTACTATATGATGAAAGAAATATCATATAAAATATTCCTATATATTTTATTATATTAATTAACTTACCTATAATTGTTTTTAACCATTTGTTGTCCCAGAAGGTGATTGTTCTCTTTAAGCAAGAACATCCTACTTTCCCGAGTTCGTCAGTTTGAACACCACATCTTACATTTGTGTTTTTGCGGTTTTAACCTACTAAATTTATAACATTTGATTTAATTTCAATTAGCCATAATGCAGATTCCAACAATTAAATGAAATCTATCAAATGTTCTGTTCTTTTTGTGGAGCACACTGTAACTTAAATGCCCCACACGATTCAGATTTTAAGCTAGTTCACGTGGAGAGCTAATTTGGCCTCTAGCCCAAAATAAAAGAGATCGTTGGGTCCAGCAATGATAATATTGAAGAAATAACTTTGAACTCGCCAGTTCTTTATATGAAACGTAAAACCTCACTATAACTCTGATAAGTCCAATTCTAATTTGAGGCTAAACTTCAATTTGGGCCATAATTTCAATTCAGGCCTAAAATTGAATTGTTCAAATCATAAATACCGCGTAACCTCAACTCACTTGAGTTCTTCAAATCAAAAACACTATGGAATTCCAAAATGTCACGTCACGAATCCTCATATTTTAACTCTGCTTCCTTGACATTTGGAAGAAATAAAATTGATTTCCTCAATTCACAAAGATGTGGAGATATAGTAAAGTGAATTTACAATAGAACCTTTTAAATTTACAAAGTTTTTGTGTTTCTATAAACAGAATATAAATTTAAAGCTTAAAATTACTAATTTTTCACATTCATTTTGAAATTTGAAATTTAAACTGTGCCCTCCGCGGCCTGGCACAAATCCTCATGCTGCATGTTCAAGATCCAAATGAAGGGCAGGTTTTTATGATTACCAAAAATATATAATATGACTGCAGAGCAAGTGTTGCCTAAGTTAGAGGGTTTTCAGACACACGGACGGACAGACAGAATTTCGATTAATAACTCGCCTGTCTTGCACGTCCTGGATATGAGAATGCATGACATCCGGTAGTAAGGCCTCTGATCGGGAGGTTTTGAGGAGAGTGGAACCACATCTTAATTGCTGTATTTCCCAGGCCCACATTGACCTGAGGTGGTAGCATCTGTTATGGGCCCAGCTATGAGCAGATAGTGACTCCAAAAAACAATAAATCAGTATACTATGAATGAATCAAAATACATTATTTAGTAAACATTTCCAGCAATACATTTTAATAGTAAAAAAAAAGTACCAAGAATCTCAAGGAAATTAAATCATAAGGTAGTATGTGTTCTTATTAGCATAATCTGATACGCTCCTTCAACATTTATCTTAATATTTTCTTTAATTTTCTCACTAAAATGACGTAAACTATTTTCTCATTCCAGGCGAACAATGCAACATAATTAATAATGAGGTACTGCCAGTGCATTATGTTCGTCTGCACTAACGAAGGGTAGTGGGGTGCAAGCAACATTACATTAGGTTGTCCCAAAAGTTCATAAACACTTGTGAAAAATTGAATTTTTAATCAACACAATTCAGCACAATCGAGACAAGCGATGGGTTCAGAAGGGGCAAGAGACACCGTCGGTTCCAAAACACGATCGATTCGGAAAGAAAGGAACTTTGAAGGAATCGTGCATTTCGAGTTGGTTCCGAATGGTCATGTCATCAGTGCCGAACTTTACTGTCAGCAACTGGAGCGGGTCTACGAAAAGATGAAGCAAAAGTACCCGGCTCTGATCAACCGAAAGCAAGCTTTGATGCAGCAGGACAATGCCAAGTCACACACCGCCAGGAAGACCAAAGACAAGTTTGAAGAGCTGGCGGGGTTGAGGTTCTGCCACATCCAGCCTACAGTCCTGACTGTGCTCCTTCAGATTACGGCCTTCTCCGCTCAATGCAACACTTTCTGAAGGGCCGCCGATTTGACTCGTTTGATGAAGTCGAGGAAGCATGTCAGGAATTCTTTGGTTCGAAGCTGGCTGAATGGTACTTTCACCAGATCTGAAAGCTTGCTGATCGATGGCAGAAAGTCTTGGAAAATGATGGTCTTTATTTTGAGGAATAATTTTTGTTGTTTTTGTTATTACTTGGCGAGTAAAATTTCAATTTTTTGCAAGTGTTTACGAACTTTTGGGACAACCTAATAATAAGATGAAAAGGTTGTAAAATCTAGTAAAATTTATAAAAAATAATGTTTCATCTCAGCAGAAAAATATAATTTATTGTTAATTGATAATATTAAAATTGAGAAATCAATTAAAAATTAATAGAAATGTATACATCGTAGGCTAATGTAGCAATGATGTATATATCATTTTCCCAACAGTACATATACAGTTGGGGAGAATCAAATATTCGTACACATACAATTTTTTAATTCATTGTATTTCGAACTAATGAATAAACATACTTTTCATATAATTAACTGTACACAGAATCATAATGATTAAATATGCAGAGACAACAGGAAAACATCATATAATACAAAATAAATCCCATTTATCCATTTTGCTAGCTGAAGAAATTATTCGTACAATACGAAAAATAATAATCTTTATTTAATACTTTGTAAAATAGTTATTATTTACTTCTACCGCAACCAACCTATTTTTTGTAGTTTCCTTTTAATGATTTGCAAATTTTAGTTATTTTGTGCCATTTTTTTAATTTTTTTTTTTTTGCATACAATCTTCAAATCTGGGATGTTTTTTTGCGCTCTAGAATGGATTAGAAATTTCAAATGATACCACAGATTCTCGATTGGGTTTAAATCTGGAGACTGACTTGACCATTTCAGTATATTTACTTTCTATTCAGTAGGCCATTTCTTCCTATATTTTGCAGTGTGCTTAAGATCATTAACTTGATGTAATATCCAAAGAGGAGGAAGTTCAGTTTTTTAAATGAAATGTTTAAATTTGTTTCCATAATAGTTTTATATACAGTTTTGAAACTTCTAAATCCATAAGGATCTGATATATAAGGTTGCCTCTCTCTTTCATATACACACACACATATATATATATATATATATATATATATATATATATATATATATATATATATATATATATATATATATATAGCATAACAAAGCTTGTCCACTCTATTTGGCTGGTCATGCAAGCCCGAATAGTGACTTTAAGCAAAATCATCCGCATCATCTCTTCTCAGTTTCGTATTCAAGCGTATACGAAGCAACTGTAAAAGAAGTAATGGGTTTTTTTATTTATTAATCCGTTAGATTTGTATCACTTTAAACTTATTTGTAATAGACGCTCATATTTGAGTAGACGACCTTTTTATTTATTAAAGAGTAGCTTTATTTATTTTCGTCTACCAGCCTGAATATTCGAGAAATATTAAGAAAAATCTGCATCCTCTTGGGTAGAGGTAAACGTCATTCGATCCAACCTGATTTAGAGAGACTCGGTCACGAACATCTTTTTCCAATCTATGACCGTTGCAAACCAGTAAGCGAACATACGAATATTCACTAAAAATAATTAATTAATCGGAGTGCGAAATTTGATTTGGAAATTTCAGTGCTCTAACTATATCTATATGATTCTTTACACAATTAAGTACATTGAAAAGATACGCACTTTCCTTAAAAATAATACATATATTTGCATTAACACTATTTAATTCGTTCGGAAAGAGCCAACAAAACTTGGATAGTTGAGTTACTAAAGGGAATTATATGAAACTGTGATATCCAAAAACTGGAAAAACGGATCTGTTCTAAATTGCACTGTATATCACCTAAAGAAGGCTGGGACGTATAACGACTGAAACATCCTAAATATATTAGGAAATATGAAGACAACAGTTTGATATCAGAAATATAGAGAAGTATATTTGCGTAAAAGCACATGTTTACCGCTTTTTTAGAAAAAAAAAAGTTTTTATACCTACGTATATATTTACATATCTTTGCGTGGTTGCGCATGTGTTTTTGCGCCTGTCCTTTTGTCTGCTATCTAGTTTAAAAAGTAGTGAACGGTGAATGAATGACGCTCCAAAGAAAAGAAAAGAAATTGTAAATTTTTCTTTTTTTAAATTCGGAGAAAAGTTAAGACCACTGAAAAGAAATAAGAAATAGAAAAATCGGAAAATAAACCGAACAAAAAGCGATTGGTTGAAATAAAAACAACGGAAAAGACATATAAAAGAAATTGTCGAGAAATGCTTTCGTGTCTCAATGATGTTAATATTGTAGGTAAACCAAAATATTGATATATTTGAAGATTTGCCAAATGAAGCAAAAATAAAAGTGAGAAATAACATGGTAAAAAAATTTTGTAAGTGTGTGTGTGTGAGAGAGAGAGAGAGAGAGAAAGAGAGACAGATAAGAACAGAGATATTAAAGTAATGGAGTAATAAATATCCAGAAGGGTTTTTTTCTTACCTGGTAACGTTTTTCTTACGCTCCGCCGATCAAGAAAGAAGTATGTCATTTTGTTGTCCAAATGTTCAGTAAAGTAAAAACACTAGATAATAAACGATAGCATATTTACGTTCAATTTTGTTAGGAAGAATGCTACGAATGTAGGCCTGTTAGTGAGGATCGTATCGTTGTTCAGTACGAAAAGACAATATCAACGAACATTATAATTGTTCAGTAATAATAGTAAACATTTTCTTGGATAGGAGTCATTCTTTTGTTCAAATTTAAACTTAATTTAAATCAAAGGGTGAAAAATTATCGCTGCACATGTATTATAAAGCCCTACCGACTGATTGGTGATTTCTTGCTCAACTTAACGCCAGATTTTCTCAATTTGATCTTTCGGATGTGAACATCATCTTATGGTTTTCTACTTCTCTATTTTGGATAAGAGTCATTCCCTTGTTCAGATTTAATTTTAATTCAAAGAGAAAAAAAATCAGTGGGAGGTTTGTGCCCCTCGGTTACCCACTTTGATCAAAATGAAATATACTTATCCAAGTAGCCTAGGTGTCATACCCTTGTTCAAAATTAAATATAATTTATATCAAAGGCATAAACGATTTTCAGTGGGGGATTTGTTCCCTCGGAGATCTCTTTTGATCAAAATGATCTTGCCATGTGACCTCCATCTTTTGACTAACCCTGATATATATATTTGATAGGAATAAACCCCTTGTTCAAATTTAAATTTTATTTAAATCAATGG
The DNA here is from genome assembly GCA_963932145.1 of Acanthosepion lycidas. Lineage (NCBI taxonomy): Eukaryota > Metazoa > Mollusca > Cephalopoda > Sepiida > Sepiidae > Acanthosepion > Acanthosepion lycidas. Next base: position 142,613,975 of record OZ010574.1, read on the forward strand.
AGGTATCAGACGAATCAAAAATCAGTGAAGGATTTGTGACCCCTGGGGATCCTCTTTGATCAAAATGATATATACTTATACAAGTACACTGGGTAACGTAGGTTCACTATATGGTTATGGGGGGGGTCTATCGCCAAAAACCTAGAAGGACTTCGAAAAAAAAAAAAACAGCCACAGGTTACAAATTTACACACACACACACACACACACATATATATATATATATATATATATATATATATATATATATATATATATATATATATATATATATATATATATATATATATATATATACTTAGTTCCATTTGGTGTTTATTCGTAATATTAGAAAGTTTTCGGATGCCTACATTGTCTGGCTTATTTAGGTGTTAGTCTTCTCGTATAAACTTTACCGATTAATATGATGATATATATTGTTCTCTTTATACTGTTCATATCTTCTTCTTCTTTATGCAGTTTCCATTCAGGACGTGGCTGATCACGGCTCTCCGGAACTTTGTTTAACTTCGTGAAACTTACTAAGAACCTCAAAGTTTCATCTTTTCACAATTTTGTTAGGTTGGTTACTCACTCTTTTCCATTGTGCTCTTTGCCTTCATTATGCCATACGAGTGCCAAATTCTCCAAGCCACAGTATGTGTCCTAGAACCTTCACCTGTCTATTTTGAATTCTGAACTTAAGCCACATTTTGTTTAAAATATTCTTAAAACTTCCGCGTTATTCGCATGTTCAACATATTTTATTCCTTGATTCCCACTTTAAGTCAACAGCTTTGTTGACTTAAGTCGCTTCTTCCCGAATAAATTGTCATGTTGAAGTACTGATATTGCTTAAAGTTTCAGCACATCGTTCTTTGTTCCTCATAAGATTTTACCGTTTGTCATATGTTTGCATTGGTTTTGGAATGTATCTTTTGTTACTTCGGATATCGGCCCTATATTTTCATCCTCTGTTGAAGCAATCTTTCTTTGATATTAAATTTTCATACTTGGTTGATTTTTGTGTCCCCGATTCATAGGTTTTGTCTTGGCCTGTTCTTGAAGACAACTATAGATTCTGTCAACTTACAGTTGTTGTTTAGTACATTCTTCTCGCTTCCCTTGACGACCTTATGTAGGTATTCCCGCTTTTCCTTTCTGCATATGCCATCAATGCAATACTGTGTATCTTTTGGCTCTGGTAGCACGCCCACTTCTTGCAGGGTTGGCTGACTGAATATCTCCAGTGACAAGGCACATCTTTAACCTATGCTTCTTTCTATTTTTGTGTATTGCCTGAATTTTATTATTATGCAGACAGTTGTGTGAGGAGAAAAAGCAATAACTAGGAGCAAAGAGTATCCTGTACTACGCAACTAATGAGATTGTACCTAATATCAATATATCACCAAATTCACGAACCAGAACTTTAATCATCTTATTTCTTATTCTGTGTGACAATATAGACAATATTAATATAGACAATAATAAAAATAGAGATTTAGAGATACAAGAGAAAGTAATAAAGAGAACCTGGAATGTTATTGCCCCCGTCGGCTTCAGTCTATTTCCAACGACGTTAACATCACTTTTCTATAAAATATTTCATTGTAATGATTAAGATGAACTTTCTTCTTTGGTACCCAGTCTTTATGAATTTGAGCGTACTATAATCTTGGCGGGAAGATCTCATTATCTTACAGTTTATATAGAACCGCAATTTCTGTGCTAACATTTTTTTCTCTGGCCCATTTAGCTTGTGGAAATCTCTTCCGGCCTCTTGCGTTTGAGGCAACTGGGATCTTCAAAAATTCAAATTCAAACCCAATGTCAATTGTTTATTTTTATCTGAATTACTAGGAGTCATGATTATTTACATTGTTTATATTCCGACCATTGTCCTCAGCGTGGTAGATGTTATCAAAATGTTTAGGCCATTCTATCCTCTTGCCTTCCTCATGTGCCTATCGATCTGGGTAATCTACAGGGAATTCTGAACATAATATTTAATGTAATCTATGGGCGTGGTTAGGCTTTTCTCGTTCCACTGCTCATGACTACGGATCTAGTTCTTAATTTATTTACTACTATTCAATTATTATCAGTTTCAACCTAGCTTAGAGGTTAAAGCGTTGGTTTTGTGAATTTGATGATATACTGGATTTCATTCAATACCAGTGTCGGTCAGTGTGTACATACACTCATTGGAAACGGGTGAGTAATAACTGAATAGTACTAAATAAAATCAGCAGTGGAACAAGAAGAGTCTATCCCTGTAGATTAAATAAATGGTTGAGTTCAGAATTTCATGTCTAACGAGATCAATATACACATGGGGAAGACTGGAGAGCTTAGCTGCCGAAACGTAACAAAAACGAGGACAATTGTCTGAATATAAATTCGGTAAATAGTAATTTCTTATCTTCAATAATGATTTCTTTCTTCACATTATTTATTGCCATGCAAAAGATGAATATTATAAAAAATGGAAAAGATTGTAAACAGATGCATTGTCCCATAGGAAATTATCGAAGATAATAATGATGTCAAAGTTGTCGCAATATTTTATGCGTTTTCACAAAATAACTTTTATTTATATTAAATTTTTGTATCAATGTTAAACATTAAAGTATATTCACTGGTGGGCAGAAAAATCTTTCGCGCAAACTTGATCATGATTTTCAACCTAAATAGATGACCATTCACACAGTGACCCTACAACAACACCAGTCTATGGAACTGGTGGTGATGTTAACGATGATGATGATGATGATGATGATAGGACAGAGAGAACTGATAACAAATAACATACATTTGACTCTTATTGTTACTGCCAGTTGTTACTTTTCACACTGTGTAGGAGAGTAGCAAAAGGAAAGCAATGAATGACAAAACATAGAGAAATACTTCGGTTGGAAGCTGTAAATGAGGTGAATGTTTCGTGAATTTAAAAACTTATCTCTCATTTTGAGTAGAGATTATATTGTAGTGGTAAACAGCAGCTTGAAAATAATGAGATGCAATATATTTGATACGATTGCACAATGTAGTTAAGGTTAAAATTGGCCAACAATATAGTTCAGTCACTCAGCAGGTTTAAAACATTTACAAAGTCTGACGGAAATTCAAAATATGTTTGTCTTAAATTGCCAGAGCCAATCGTTGTACAGCAAATCATAAGATTCATTTCAATTGACGCCAGACACGACAAAATAATTTTCAAGAAATATTATTTCCCAGTATCTATTTCGAATATTCTTTCTCGCCGCCTCTTATCTCTCACTCTCTCTCTCCTACTCAATATATATATATATATATATATATATATATATATATATATATATATATATATATATATATATACTATCTATATTTCTCATGTTGTCTGTCTGTGTGACTTTCGAGGAGTTGTTACCTCGCCCAGGCCGCATTTCTCAACCGATGTCGATGCGGTTTTCACCACAAGGTTGCAAATTGCTGCCGTAAGGACATGACGGAGCTTGATTTTTCAGTTCGGACTCAGGTTCCAAAAAAACAATAATAGAAAAAATCGGTAATCGAAAAAATCTGCTTACAGAAGGAATGATCGCATTTCAACCAAATTTGACACCCTCTTAGAGTCTACTATTAGAAGTGTTGTCCAGAAGGTTTATGAGCACGGACCCCTAAACAGCGCGGAAAATCGACAAAACCCCAAAAGAGATAAGCCCAGATTGCACTTGAACCGCCTGTTGGTTTTTAGTGAAACCCGACCGGAAACCCCCCCTCAAACAGAGTTGTTTTTCCGGTTCCGTATTTACTAAATGCAGATTGATTTAAGGTCTATCCGCGGGAAGAAAGAGGTCAGTGCGTGCAGTGGAGTGGAAGAAAACATTTGACATCAAATTCTGGAATGGGAGCAGGGCCATTGAAATTCGGCTTTTTTTCCTTGCTATTAGGTTTGACTTTGAGCCACAAATGACATGTTTGACTTTGTCAATACTTTTGGTTTAGTCGTCGCTTATTACCAAAATAAGCACTTCTTATTCGCGCCTTTACTGAAATAAACCCGCATACGTCCTGGGTGAAAATGGTTCCGCCCCACTGCAGTCCATTTTCCAATTCTTTAAACCCTTTCATTTAGCCCAGGCAGCATACCAGACCTGACGAGGAGTTTTTGCGCTAAAACAGTAGGGCTACTCCCAATCCATTTCAAAGCAAATGCTAATGATTCCATTTTTATCGCCTGCATCACGTGCGTTAGAACCAAGCTGCATATGCAGCAGATAGCTTGACATCGTTTACGGCCAAGCCTTGCGTTTGCCAAATCATGCGCTCGTGCGTGAATGCGCGCTAGCATCACCAATTTTGCGTGAGCTCATTCATAGGTCTAAGTAATGGACATTGTCCGGGCTACACCAATCAATGACAAGTCCCGCTCCCTTGATATAACTTTAGCGGGGCTGCATCCGCACGTCTTGATGTGATCGCCATTAACGCATCTGTCCTTGGGTAATTGACAGCTTCCTACTACCGCAAGTTACATATTTGCTTAAACGTTTGCATTACCCATTTTATCTCCGCCTGCTGCCTCTACTACTCAGCCCAGTCCATCTTAGCGTTCCATACGTATTTCTACCTTTTCGTAGTTCAGTTTTGCTGTTAGACAGTTACCTGCTTCGCAAGTTAATTCTCTTCTTCCTTTACTACGCGGCCCAGTACACCTCTGTGGTTCACGATATTTTAATCTTCAACGCTTCAACGTTTTGATTGTGTAACCTCTTCCTACAGCGACGTTTTCGTGCCGCCAGAATGCACGGCCCATAGCTAGGAGAAGCTTTTTCCATACCGCTCCACTGCATTTTTATTTTTCGTATACAACGAGGTTGCACCGCTTCAGCTTCGGCATCAACTTCTATTCGTATTCTTACACAGCAATTTTACGACCCTTGAAATGGTGCATACACGACGAATATCCGAATGTCAGCAACTGAAGACCCCTAATACCGTTAACGTTACACATGCAGAACAGGCTACATATAGCATCTACTTTGCACTCTTCTGCGTATTGTGGCGATGACCTCCCTGGCAGCTCTGCAAAGGCTGAAAAGAAACCCAGGGGATGCAAGCTTAGCAGGCGTTCTAAAAAAGCCTCACTGGCTAAGGGGAAACGGGAGAAGGATTCCATTTAGTAAGCCTCCTAGCAGGAGAAGCGGCTGGCGTATACTTCAACCTCAACAATTTTGAGTAACGTGGCGAAGACCGACTCGGCAGCTTTGCTAAGCGTGCCAAAATACCATGGCGAGGCAACCTTATCAGGCGTTCTAAAAGAGACTCTGCGGCTAATAGAAAGCGGGAGAAGGAAACCGAGGTAGAGGCCTCTTTGAGCCTTTCCAGTGAAACTCAACGGAGGCAGTATGTTTTGTCACATGAAACGCTTCGTGAGGGTAACTACCGTTTGTACTGCAAATCGGTTTACACATATTCGTTGAAAAGTAAGAGGAAACTACGTAAACACTTGCAGGACAACAAACAAAACGGCTTCATCACATGCGCTTTTGCGGTCTCGACAGAGCCCGGATCGAAAAGCTACTCGCAATGCAGCCGACGTCACTGCAACTTCCATTCGACGATCCCAGGAGATTACAAGCTATGAAAACCGCACGTAACGCAGCGATAACTGCGGCAACGTCCATTCGACGGTCCGAGGAATCCATGGCTGAGAAAACAGCACGGCATTCAGGCAACGCCGCTGCAACTTCTGCAAGTGCGTCGGAAAATTCCACACAAATGCTCAAAGGTCGGCAACGCGATGTAATTTCAGGTTCCGCTGCTAGAGCAGTATAAGAACATACTGAAAGGCTTGAAATGTTGCAGACTTAACCAGCGCCGCCAAGCACAGCGAGGGCTCGGTAGCCCACCAAAGCAGTTGGCGTTTAACTATGATCCAGTTTTGAGGCTTTGCTGTCGCAAAGACCTCCAAATAGGATCCATGCCAGTTGCCTGTGGGCATTGCAATGCCAAAATATTGCTTGGAGAGTCTGGAGGTTTGTGTTGTTTAGACGATAAGGTACAGTTGCCACCTTTTCAAGAGCTACCTGCTCCGTTGAAATCACTGTTGGATGGTTACAGATCGGACTCCAAATATTTCCTCGCAAAGATTGTACAAATGTGCCTTCCAGATGACCACTTTTGGTGGTAATGCCTTCCGCGAAGTCGGTTGGAATTCAACATTCAATGTTCAAGGTCAGGTTTAACTCCGGATAGGGTCTCTTTTATCGGAAAATGCCACTGATTCGGCCTTTCTACAAATATACTTCATAGCTGACTACAATCAACCGGCAGATGCCCGAATGGCCATTATTCCCGAGAATGATAAAGGCCAGGACATTCATCTTCACAGGGATATCATAATGAGTCTCCAACAAATGTTCCACGAGACAAAGAGCTATGTCTGCAGTTTTAAGTATGCTCTCGAAAATGACACTTCTTCTGATTTCATTATTGTAATTGATGCTGACAAACGACCTCAAGGAGAGCACGAACGTCGTTACAATGCTCCCGCGAGTAACGAAATTTACGTCATTGTCAGCTGTGATCAGCACAACAGACGTGACATTGTTATCGAATCGCGCGGCAGTGGGCTCCGAAGAATCAGTGAAACGCACCGGTCCTACGATGCACTGTAATACCCACTTGACATCCCTTACGGAGAGAGTGGGTACCACTTTGGCATTCTACAAAATGGGTCCACCTTAAAAAAAGTGTCTTGCAGAGCATTTTACGCCTACCTATTGAAGGTACATGAGGCTGCATTCAATCATCTTCATCGAAGCCGGCAACTTTTCCATCAATTCATAGACATGGCTGCTAAGATGGAATACGAAAGTCTCTGTTACATCAGATTGAATCAGAACAAGTTGCGCTGCGACTCTTACATTCACCTCCGTGATCCTTTACGAAATAACGCTGATCCACGAAATATAGGCAAGATGTGAATACTACCAACAATGTTCACTGGCAACCCACGATACATGCAAGCGAGGACGCAAGACGCGATGATATACGTTCGTAAGTACGGCCAACCAGACCTATTCATAACTTTCACGTGTAACCCAAAATGGTACGCAATTGCTAAAGAACATATTCCAGTGCAATAGGCCTACGACCGTCCAGACCTCATTGCGCGCGTTTACCATCTGAAGTTGGGAAATCTACATTCTAAAATTTCGGGCGTTCTTTACAATTCAACCAGAAATTCCTACGCGGCCCAGTTAGACGTACCTTGCATGTAATGCCGTGTTACCCCGTCGTGAGTCAAAAATCAATAGAAAACTCCGTATTGACCGTGCCCTCAGCAGTCCATTTCCCACTTCTTTAAACTTTGTTCTTTCTCCCAGACCGCATCCTAGATTAATTTGAGTTATTGTATCATGCCGGAGCCCGGTGTTTTATTTGGGACTCAAACTTTGTAAAAAAAACGAATAACTCACAAATGATACGGATTTTGTGGGTTTTAAGTTGAATGTCTCGCCTGCACTACGAGGCCCAGTACATCTAAGCTTTTCACCTCATATTGGACTGTGTGAGGTTGACTTCACGTTGTTAAACACTATTGAGCTCTTTTTTTTTAACTTAAAATCGGACCAATGTATGGTTTCCGAAGTACCGGGTTAACAAAACAAGGGCAACAACAACCCCGCCCAAGTAGAATGACCAGTCTTAATATTTCAGGAAACTAGTTTGGGTGTGAAATAGTATTTGTTGGTAACATTGTTTTTTTCATTGTTACGTGTACTTTTTTCAAACTGATCTTTTTGTGTTCCTTTTGTTTAGTTCTTTTTTCGTAACGGATTTAATGTTTAGTATAGAACTTAAAAAAAATTTGCAATGTGAGTAAGGCATGTAGCAACATCAGCACTGCAAAAGGCACTACTTTAAAGGCAAGGAAAGACACAAATATTTTAAGTCAAGTGATAGCGATTGTTGAATGAGTCGTACGATTTTTGAAACAAGAACGGGCCGCTAGTATATATATATATATATATATATATATATGTGTGTGTGTGTATGTGTGTGTATATGTGTGTGTGTGTATGTCTGTCTGTCTGTCTTTTTCAAACCATATTGTAATTTTCTGTTTTCGTTTAATGTTAATGTTATTAAGCTGATCAGACGATATGAAAAAAATTACATAAAATAGACAAACTTGTCTATATTATTTCATAAAACATGTATCAATATATGTATACATATATATAAATGCTTATATATATATATATGTGTGTATATACATGTGTATATATATATATATACGTATATATATATGTATATATATATATATACATGTACATATGTGTATATATATATATGTATATGGATATGTACACGTGTGCATATATGTATATACGTATGTATATTTATGTATATATGTGTGTGTAAATATAAATATGCGTATATATATAATACATATATGTATACATATATATATACATATATATATATATACATATATATATATCATATATATACACATACTTATATATATATGCATATATATAATTACAGATATATACATACATATATATACATATATATATACATATATAAACATATCTATATATATACATATATATACATATCTATATATATACATACATATATACAGATGTATATATATATATACATATATATATGTACATATATATATCCATATAGATACATATATATATACACACACATATATATATATATATATATATATACATATATACATACATATATATATATATACATAAATATGCATACACACACACATACACACACACACATATATATATATATATATATATATATATATATATATATATATTTACATATATAAACAAAAACCTTACAACCATACTTAGGGAAACGGAGCGGTATGTTTACAAATAATATATTGAAAAAATGTAAGATAGTTCAGTTCCAGTATTACGGCTGGGGGTTGACAACTGTTGGCACATCTCGGGGTCAATGGATTTAAATCCTTCATTTTTTATTTATTCATTTTATCTTTCGGTTACTGATTACCATTTTTTCTCCCTTATTTGCAATTTTCATTTCATATTCCATGCCTAATTCTTTTGAATTTAATTTCAGATGAGAATGAGGTAAATTAGTATCGTAGTTATAATATGTTAGAATATTGTGAGATGCGATACTATGAACAATTGGCTAGACTTATTTCGAGTAAAATTTACCGGATAGATAAATATATGAAGATTTACTTAATTGAGCAGTTATATGTTTTAGTTATTTGCAATATTCTTTATAGATTAGGCCAAGGAATTATTTTAATCAGTTTATCACAAAACTGGGAAGGAACTTCAAATGAATAGTGCTAGTTAATTTTCCGATGACTGGTTTCGTAAAAGTAGATTAATGTAAATGGGGGATGGAATTTATGTGTGTGTGTGTGTGTCCGTAATTTTGCGTGTATGACCGTTTACTATAAGTATTTTGTAGATGCATGAGCGTACATATATATATATATATATATATATATATATATATATATAGGATAATTTTTTTTGAATTTCGTTTGATTAAGAGTATAAAGTAAATGTAGACATACAGATTTATATAGTAGTAAGAATAATAAATAATTTTTGTTGTTTGAAACACTGCTGTAAGTGGTAAGTAAGGTTTCGTCAAACAAAATCATTTTTAATGGAATGATGCATTATTTATCCATAGTCCAACATTACTTATTAGTAGCACATAGTGGTACGTAAGGCTTAAAGAGGTAGTAATGTTATGCGAATTGTATTTAAAACATTAAAAAAAAAAACATTCGAATAAACTAAGCAAGAATAAGTCCAGCTTACCATTTTATGGATTCTGTGTGACATAGATCAAATAGAAACAAGATGGAGTAAGACGACAACAGTATATAGGAGAGGAGCGTGAAAAGCCTTTATTTCATTGGCTGGCGTTGATTGTCGTATACCAATAAGAACGGTCAGACTCTTATCCATACCTGAATTTTTCTATGCATTGTCGCGGCGTTGCGAACGTGCGTGTGCATGTGCGCGAGTGCGTGTGTGTGCGTGCGCGCGCGTGAGCATGTCTTTCTTTCTGTCTGTATGTGTGCGTCTGTGTGAATGTGTGGGTAGGATATGAATGTTTTAGCCATGGGATGATTGGATGTCGATTTCTTTTTTCTTCGAACTAATTCGTAAGTTTGAAGTGCTAAATTTGGTCCATGTTTATTTAATTTTTGAATTTTGATGTATTACGTAAATTTCTGCTCGTCGTATTTTTGTTTTGTGTTGTTTGTTCACTGATGTGGGAACGCCAACAATCCCAAGGCAAAGGGGCGATACCCAGGCCAACAAGCCCTTCGGTGTGGCAGGTGATAAACCAACCCCAAAAGGATCGGAATATTATAAAAGATATTTGACAATTTTTGAAAGAAAATGAATTGTTATAGTTGCCATCACCGCTGGACCCGGTAAATACCAAAACTATCTCCCTGTTGACTACGGATGTCAACACACGCAGACTGATAGGGAGATCATGGAAGAAGCAATTAAGAGCCTTAGCATTTGGGTTAAAGCCTTGGGCAGAGGAAGTACAGCTATATAGGTTATCCTATTGGCATCAGAGGACGCAGTAATGACACTGGTGGGTAGTATCATGACAACAAATTCGGGGAGGCTCCAAACGGTGTCCATTGGAACCAGGAAGACTAAAGTAATACTGCATCGCTCGGCCATTTGGGTTTTTTCGTTTCCAAATTTGGTAAGGTTGCCAGCGTCTGGACCGTCACAAGTAAGGCTGGTATGGCTATTGAGAAAGTGGAACTGATGGTCAGGGTTTCCCGGAAAAAAATTGTGGCGATGCCAAATGTACAAATGTGTGAAGGACGTACCATTTACAAAGTGGCTGAAGGTCGCCGACCTCTTTGTTGGGCCTGTGGGGCAGCTAGTCATCTATCCAAAATGTGCTCAGGGAAGAGGCTGGAACCACAACCAAAACAGATAACTGGCAAGTAAAGCTCTGACAGGCGCAAAAGTTACGAAAAAAAATCTTGGAGAATGGACTGATGTAGTAAAGAGTGGGACGAAATTTGTCCTATATCCTGCCAGCCGGATGTCCCAAAGAAGTACTTCACAAAAAAAAGAAAAAAAAACAAACATTGAAGGGGCCATTTCCCTAGAGGGAAAGACAGTCTATGGAGCCGGGCCTTTCTTCGCAAAAAAAAGCATTACTAAGGCCCCTCTTTAAAATGACTTCGGTCAGTGTGGTGTCAGTAGAAGACGCGACAAATTTCCCTAAAGCCTCTTCTTATTCTCATCAGGCTCTGGTCGGATTCTTTCAGCATCAGCTGAAGGTGACGATCAGAAAAGATAGAAAGCGTTCGATTTCGACAGATTTCAAGTTGGGTGAAAGTAACGAGCTTGGTTTGTTTGGAAGGGGCTAAATATCAGTTACTTTTTAAAGTCCTCTTAATCACAATGGGGCCATTTCCTGTGATGCCCCCTCCACAGTTAAGCAAGATACTATTTCTTTAATGATAATATGAATAAGTGTTGCTCCTGGCCTGTTACCAGCACTCGCTTTTGTTATGATACATGTCGAGATTACCAACGTCCCTATTTTGTTTTGGGTTTCCTGTTTTTCATCAGGGAAGGGTCAGACTTTGATTTTTATTATTCCATAATTTATTTTTACCTTTCCCTGTCCGTTAGTGAGTGTGCTGCTTGATTCTGCCTATTGGCAGAATACAGCCGCCACTCTGATTACTTTTTAGGGACGGACGGGTGTTACTAACATCTGTTTTGTTTTAGATTGTTTTGCTTTCTTTTTGTTAGTTTTCGGAATCATTCCCTCCACATCATTTAATTTTTCCTGAACATTTTATATAATTTTGTATTTAAGCATTTTGAGAATTTTATATCATTGGGTTCGCAATTGGAATATGTGGTATTGTGGTACATGTAGGATTGAAGGATGATCGATGAGTTATTTTGGTAACTGGATAAACTGTATCGAATGATGGGACGTGATCGTCATTAATTAGGACTAGGATAGTTAGTGAAGACCAGCATTTGCTCATTTCCCCTTCGGACATGTGCCTAAATAATTTTATTTTGTAAACTAATAAATAATTTGCAATGTCGAGATGCATAGCACGACCTCGTCAATGAGGATGCCTAATACTTCTGGAGTCGGTTCAATATTGTTGTTGGAGACGATATGATGTAAAACTCGAAATCGACGAGGATCACAGTGCAACACTGAATATTACACTTGATGCATCTAAAACGTATTATGGAACTATCTTTCTCTCTCCACCCCCCCCACACATATATATATATATATATATATATATATATATATATATATATATATATATATATATATATATATATATATATATGGAGAGAGAGGTAGCGAGAAAGAGAGAGAGAAAGAGAGAGAGAGAGAGAGAGAGAGAGAAATAATAGATTTTATTTTTAATCCGACATTAGTTTTATTATTTCAGACGTTATTTTTAGTGGATATGTATGTGTGTGAGTGTGTTCGTGCGTGAGTGTGTGTGTGAGTGTGTGTCTGTAGGGAGGATTTACCCAGCAAATGTTCTTTCATGTGTGTCTGATTGAAGAAGTTACAAGAATTATGTCTGCTTATTATCATATTCATTTTATATTTACGCGTATTTTTCCAAATGTTACAATTAAATGCGGAAAGAGATGCACTGAAACAGTGAGAATCACATTTATTAACCAATGGCATTTGATCTCTTTCTAAGATTATCATCAAGAGTGCAATTGCTAGGTAAAAACTGTGTATCATTACTTATTTTTCTATTGTGTTTAAATGCTCTGACTGTGAGTTATGCTTTAACATTCATTAAAACGTCAATAGTTATTCATTATGGAATTTTGATTTTATATTTGAATTGATATGGTCGAGCGTACATTAAAGTATGAATGATGTTTCCTTTATATTTTTATACACAATTCAGAACATAACTAAAGTATTCATAGCTGATTCTATTCAGTATTATCTTTGCTTTGAGGATCTATAGTTTTAATTTGTTATTTTGTTAGCGTATAATAGTTATGTTATCAATCATTATTTTTCTATACTGAGACTGTGGACAGGAATGCTGGCACAAATTTTCCGAAATGGGCGAATGATCAGAAATATGTAGATTAAGGCTTCTTGATAATGTTGTTCTAATATATCAGTTGATGATGATGAGTTATTGTGTACTAGCAGCATGGCCCGGCGTTGCCCGTGCTTGGTTCAAAAATCGTACGACTCATTCAGCAATCGCTATCACTTGACTTAAAATATTTTTGCCCTTCCTTGCCTTTAAATGAATGCCATTTGCTATGCTGATGTTGCTACATGCCTTTAAATTAAATCTGTTACGAAAAAAGAACTAAACAAAACAAACACAAAACTATCATCTTTAAAAAAAAAAACTCGTAACTGGAAAAAACCATATGAAAAAACAATGTCAATAACAAATATTTTTCACACCCAACCCAGTTTTCTGAAATGTTGAGACTGGTCATACTACTTGGGCGGGGTTGTTGTCCTTGTTTTGTTAACCCGGTTCTTTTGAAACCATACATTGATCCGATTTTAAGTTCAAATAAAAATAGCCCCAAAGTGTTTAACAACGCGAAGTCAACTGCACAGAGTCAAAAATGAGGTGAAAAGCTTAGATGTAATGGGCCGCGTACTGCAGGCGAGACATTCAACTTAAAACCCCAAAAATCCGTATCACCTGTGAGTTAAACGATTTCTTTTACAAAATGTTAATCCGAAATAAAAAATGGGATCCGGCATAACCCAATGACGTAAATTGAAAAATCGGAACTGGGATGAGGCCCGAGAGAAAGAACAAAGTTTAAAGAAGTGTGAAATGGACTGTTGAGGTCATGGTCAACACGGAGGTTTGTATCGATTTTTGAGTCACGACGGGGTCACACGGCATTCTATGCAAGGCACCTCTAACTGGGCCGCGTAGGAATTTCTGGTTGAATTTTAAAGAACACCCTAAATTTTAGAATGTAATCCGCCCAAATACCGAAGTACCACAAATCCAGCATTCAATATGTTTGATTTGGTAGGGACCTCAATTTTCTTGCATGGAAAGGAAAAATGGAATGGAATTTGCGTATCACTTGCTGAGGACTGGCGTTGGAAGCCCAATAGTGGTGAGAGATCCCCCCCCATTTCAACAAACAGGTTCTCAATGATTATAAGCACCCTGTTGTAAATTTCATCGTTGAATGTAAGAGCCATTGTTGGACACTGCAGTTTCGCTTCTCTGAGTATGTCTTCGGACAAAACGTCCTTGTATTTGTCCCAAAGTGATATGGGATCACTGGGTTCGCACATTTGTAAGATTGTGGTGAAGAGGTAGCGCAAAGCAGAGGGCATTTTTAAAAGAGCTCCCTCAGCGATTGTGGCATCCCACTGGCTGTCGTCTTCCAAAAGGCCGAGACGCAGACAGGCCTCACGAAAAGTCTCACATAAAACTCCATTAACCGTCCGTAAGTTATTGTAGCTCGTTGGACCACTAACTTCGTGCAAAATGAGTTGCAAGTAAAAACATTCCTGTCGCGATGGGGGAACCGTGAATACCCTTCCGAGTATGGCGTCTTTTTTGACGCCTGGATAGCCCTCGACTTTGGCCCCGCACTTCAGACGAGACCAGGTGTTCTTTTTTGTCCACACATAGTATGAAGACACGTCTGGGTACAGTTGAGTCCTAGCAAACTCGTCCTGTCGACAACGTTTGAAGAACGCTGTAAACGTTGTGTCTTTGGTACACGCAGCCACATCCATTGCTGTATCCGCAGAAAAATAACGAATTTCGTCTTTTTCTCGGTGCACAGCAACCTGGACGATTGCTGAGAAGCTTTCGTGGATGGGGAACCTGAATATGTGTCAAGGGCCCTCTGTGCTGCTAATGACGCGCCCTGCAATGAAGTCCTGGATTTCGTCTACAGAATCTTCCTGCTTAATATCAAACATTGCAGCATCATTCCCTTTGTTTATGTACTTGTATACATCTACTTGGTGACCCTTTGCCACGACTGTAAATCATCCCTCAGCGGGACTCCTTCACCGCCACAGTGGATAACCATCTCTCTCTATATTGGTTTCGCTAAATAAATCTCGTGGGTGCATTTGCCGTCGCTGTTGTCACAGCTGGTGTAATTGTAATGCGACACGCAGGGATCATGGATCATGTTGGTTGTCACTATTTCGTACAATTCAGGGTCAGCCGAGGATCAGGAATTTGAGCAGAAATAAGTTGATCGATTTCTGTGGCCTCAATCTTGTCGCACAGGCAAATTAGTATATGTGAGTGAGGCAGGCCGCGTTTCTGCCTCTCAATAGTGTGCATCTGACAACAAACAGCCCCAAAAACCCGACTATTTGTAATGACATCCATTCCCTTCCCCAACTTCAGATGGTAAACGCGGTTAGATGGTTACTTGCTGGAGCATTGTAACGACGTTCGTGCTCTCCCTGAGGCCGTTTGTCAGAATCAATTACAATAATGAAATCAGAAGAAGTGTTATTTTCGAGAGCATACTTAAAACTGCGGACATAGCTGTTTATCTCGTGGGGCATTTGTTGGAGACACATTATGTCATACCTGTGAGGATGATTGTCGGGCCTGTATCGTTCTCGGGAATAATGCCCATTCGGGCATCTGCCTGTTGATTGTTGTCAGCTATGAAGTATATTTGTAGAAAGTTCGAATCAGTCGCTGTTTCCGGCAAAAGAGACCCAACCCGGTGGCAAACCTGACTTTGAACCTTGAATTTGGGATTCCAACTGACGCGGAAGACATTACCACCAAAATAGGTCATCTGGAAGGCATAATTGTACTGTCTGATTTTTGCGAGGAAATGTTTGGAGCCTGACCCCTCCAACAAAGCTTTCAACGGAGCAGATAGCTCTTGAAAAGATGGTAACTTTACCTTACCGTCTGAACAACACAAACCTGCAGACTCTCCAGGCCATATTTTAGCATTGCAATTACCACAGACAACAGACATGGATCCTATTTGGAGGTCTTTGCGACCAGAAAGCCTCCAAACTGGCTGATAATTTGACGCCAGCTTAAACAAAAATTACTTTTGTGGGCTACAGAGCCCTCGATATGCATGGCGGCGCTGGTTAACAGTCTGCAACCTTTCAAATCTTTCAGTAAGTCCTTCTAAAGCTCTAGAAGTTGCATCGCGTTGACGCTTTGTTTGCTTTTGCGTGGAACATTCCAGAAGTTGCAGCGGCGTCGGCTCTATGGCGTGCGGTTTTCTTAGCCATGGAGTTCTAGGACCGTCGAATGGAAGTTACCGTAGACTTTGCTGCCTTACATACGGTTTACTCGGCCATGGTCTTCTGGGTCGTCGAATGGAATTTGCAGCGGCGTCGGATGCTTTGCGAGTAGCTTTTTCGATGCGGGCTCTTTTAACGAAGCCGCTTTTATTTTCTTGCAAGCGTTTAGGTAGTTTCCTCTTACTTTTCAACGAATATGTGTAAACTGATTTGCAGTACAAACGGTAGTTACGCACACCAAGCGTTTCATGTGACAAAACATACTGCCTCCGTTGTGATTGCCTGGAATACCTTAAAGAGGCCTCTACATCGCCTTCCTCCTCCCGCTTTCCCTTTGCCGCAGAGGCTCTTTTCTAAGGTTGCAACACCAAGGTATTTTGGCACGCTTACCAAAGCTGCCGCTTCGGTCATCGCCACGGCACTCAGAGAGTGCAAAGTAGACGCTATATGAACTTCTGTAACCGGAGTTATTATGTGCTCCGCCGCAGTCGCCTGTTCTGCGTGTGTAACGTTAACGGTATTAGGGTCCTCAGTTGCAGACGTGCCGACGTTCGTCGTGTAGGAGCCATTTGAAGGGTTGTGCAAATGCTTTGTAAGAATGCGAATAGTAACTGATGCCGAAGCTGAAGCGGTACAACCTTTTTGTATACGAAAACTAAAAATGCAGTGGAACGGTATGGAAAAAGCATCTCCCAGTTATGGGCCGTTCTTTCTGGCAGCACGAAAACTTCGCTGTAGAAAGAGGTTACGTAACCAAAACGTTGAATGTTAAAAAGTAGTGAGGTATACTAGGCCGCGTAGTAAAGGTAGAAGTGAAGTAACTTGCGACAGTAGTTAACTGTCTAATAGCAATATTGAACTACGAAAAAGTAGAAATAGGTATGGAAAGCTAAGATGTGCTGGGCTGCGCAGTAAAGGCAGCCCGCGGAGATAAAATGGGTAATGCAAAGTTTTAAGCAAATATGTTAATTGCGGTAACATGAATCTGTCAATTAATCTAAGGAAAGATGCGTTAATGGCGACAAAATCATGACGTGAGTGCGGATGCAGCCGCGCCGGAGGTATTTAAAGTGAGCGTGACTTGTCATTGATTGGTGTAGCCTGGACAACAGCCATGACTTAGACCAATGAATGAGCTCAAGTAAAATGGAAGATGCCAACGCAAGGCTTGGCCATAAACGGGGTCAAGCTGCCAGCTGCATATGCAGCTTGGCTCTAACGCACGTGATGCCGGCGATGAGAATGCAAGGAGCTGCAATGAAGCGTTTGCTCGTTTGGTTTGTGCGAAAACAAAAATCCGCTAACCGTTTGCCGGCATTAGCTTTGAAATGGATTGGGAGAACCAAGCTATTTTACCGCAAAAACTCCTAGTAAGGTTTGGGATGCGGCCTGGGCTAAGGGAAAAGCAAAGGTATTGACAAAGTCGAATTTCATTTGTGACTCAAAGAGAGACCTGGTAGCAAGGATAAAAAGCCGAATTTCAATGGCCCTGCATCCATTCCAGAATTTGAGGTCAAATGTTTTCTTCCACTCCACTGCACGCACTGACCTGTTTCTTCCCGCGCATAGCGTGACCTTAAATTAATCTGCATTTAGGAAATACCCAACCGGAAAAACATTTTTAACGTTTGACCGATTGTCGATTTGTAGTCTGTTTGTCGGGCACCCAGAGTTCAGGCGCAATCTGGGCGTATCGGTTTTTGGGTTTTGTCGATTTTCGCTGCTGTTTAGGGATCCGTAGTCATGAAACTTCTGGACAACACTTCTAATGGTAGACTCTAAGAGGGTGTCAAATTTGGTTGAAATGCGATCATTCCTTCTGTAAGCAGATTTTTTTGGTTATCGATTTTTTCGATTTATCTATTTTTTCGATTATCGATTTTTTCGGAACCTCTGTTATATCTTTACGGCAGCTATTTGGAAACTTGTTGTGAAAACTGCATAGAAATCGTGTGGGAAATGCCCCCTGGGCGAGGTAACAACGCCCACGACAGACACACAGACAGACAACTTGAGAAATATAGATAGTAGATAGATGGATAATTAAATTGGTTGTATTTTATTTTGTATAATATATGATTAATTTTATTTTTTTTTTCTAGGTTCGTTGAGAGATATATAATAACTAATAAGGATTTTGACATTTTTCATGATATTTATGGTTTAGCTTGTATCTGGTTAGAATATAAGTATAAAATGTTTTGGATTCTTTGGGGAATTACTATGTTCTATGTGACGTGTGTTATGGTTTTTGAGAAATCGTCTTTTTTGTTCATCTACAATGTGATTTTGGAAGTCATTATTAATGAGAGTCTGCTTAATATTTTTTTTTAGTTCAGTGTAGAAAATCTTTATTTGTGGAGGCATTAAATTGTGCTCTGTTAAATAAATTCTCTGAAAGCACAATTGTGTATTAATTAGGAGATTCCCTCTTATAGTTGTGATTGCAAGAGTCTTTGTTGGTTGTTTTATATATGGGGAGGTAGTAAATGTTATATTTGTGACGATTAAAATATCAAGGAAAGGGATTCTGTTAACCTTAAGTTCCTATGTGAAACTGAGGAGATAATTTTTTAAAGATTTTTATTTCGTATAGGTTTTTAACTAACATAAGAATATCATTTGCATATAATTTCCATATCATTTACATATCTTAGGTACATGTAGGGTTTATTGGTGGTACAAAATATATTATTTTCCAGGTTGGCCATGTAGAAATTTTAAAGTTTGGACACAGGTCTGGTCCCAGGAAAATGTCTTCTCGTTGCATATATATATTATTTCTGTGATCATAGTATGGGACTTCAGAGGTACACGTTAAAAGTAATTTGAAGAAAAATAATCTGAGACTATATACAAGAATACATCTACGGTTCTATCAAAAACGGACAAGCCTAACTTTTCTCTCCACTCCATTATATGCGAAATTCTTCACGACTGTCTACAACAAACTAACACGCTTAACCAATTAATTACACCATAATTATTTAAAAAATACAACAATAAATGAAACCTTGAGCTTATACAATCATTAAAAAGCGAAAATCTAATGATAAAACCATATCGTCACCTGATGTTGAAAACCTAGTCACTAATGTTCCAGTTAGGGAAACCAATGACACATGCACACACGTACACAAACATATATATATATATATATATATATATATATATATATATATATATATATATATATATATATATATATATATATATATATATATATATATATATATATATATGTGTGTGTGTGTGTGTGTGTGTGTGTGTGTAAAGAGTTATTTCAGTAAATCTTTTGTAAAGACTAATAAAAAGTAGCTGTTATTTCTATATTTTGAATCAACACCAAGCATTTTATAATTCTGTTTTCTTTCAACTCCCATTCGCCAATTCAATCATTCTGCCAGAAGAAATCATTAGCTTTTATAGCCTGAATATCACTTTTTTTATTGGAACCGTTTCCTATCTTTTTAAATGATCCATTCTCAAATGCCCTTTTCTTTAATCTGAGATGTAGATGTTGTACATTACAATAGATTGCGGCTCGTTCTTATTTCCAAGAAGTGTCAACGTACATTCCGCCTCGGAGGCGGTTGATATAAACCTCCAACCCGTCTTGAGGAAAATGTTTCCCGCCTCCGGCATTACTTAGACTCTTCTGTTACGATTGTTAAATGCTTGTGAGCTTATCATAAACATCGTAACTCCCAAATACATTTTAATTTCCATATTGGGTGAGAGTAACATGAAAACCATTTATTTCTCGCTGAGTATTTTACAACTGAGTGCACAATTTTTGATTAAGCTGCAGGGTTGAATATCTCTTGTGATCATATCGCAGCCTAACATAGACATGCGAACATTGATCCCCCCTATGTACATACACCGATACCTAAGCATAATGCGTATATGTATACATGTCAAATATGGTCATACATACATATTCGTATCCAAACACTAGGGTAAATATAAATATTAGAAAACCTACTTAAAACTATTTGACCGGTGATCTCATAAAATGGTAATATTAACCGTTTCTATTTAAGGAATCATTCGGCAGTCATTGACAAAACAACCAGTGTTGATTAATATTTACATAATCTTTCTCTTAAAACATTATTCAAGAAAAAAGATTTCTCAAGTCTACTAAATGTCATTGATCTTTTCACTTCAATGTAAGGTTCCTTTCTAACATCTTTTTTTTTAAATAGTGTGGAATGTCAACATCTTGATTATATCATTATTTTCTCTTCGATTTATATGTACTGACTATTGAGTTATTTTTCCTACTGATAATGTCTACTAAGAATATGAGAAGACAACATAAAGTGGATAGACGTTGTTGCCTATTTCCAAAATGTTCTGGATTTATTAAATTTAAAAGAAGTACACCAACCATCGTAATCGATGTTTAACAGACGTTGTTGAATAACTAATAAAAGCTATGTATATAAATCATTCATTAATAATGTTTCTCTTATTAGGTGCAATTTTTTTGTTTGTGGTTCTGTGGCACCAGTCCACAATGTTTCATTCATTCAAAAGTTATTTTTAATCATGTATCTAAGAATTCCGTTGTAGACAGTTGACGTTTTAAACATTTTGGAAAGATTTGGGCGCCATGCAGGTGATCCACATGAAAGTTTTAATCTAACGTATTTATTTGCAACACGACCCGATTTCTGAATTTAGTGATTTTGTTTTGTAGCAATTTGATCGATTGTCGAAAAGCTAATATTTTAGTAGTTATAGTTTCCAAATTTGTACATAGCAAACCATTGTAAATTATAAACCAGAAACATCTCATCCTACTCATTGAATAATTCTCGCATGTTACAGGAATCAGTATTTATAGATGTAGTTTTATTAGTTATCGAACAACGTGTTTTTCCCATTGAGTACTATGCCTAGTGTACTTTAATTCGTTATGTAATATAGTTTATTAAGACTTGTGTGACAATGTATTTCCAGTGCCCAATTGAGTCCATTATTTATTATTTATATATCTAATCTTTTTTTTTTTGTAATTTAACAACTTCTGTGCGTTTTCATCGTGTACAGTTGTTGATTCCTTTTCCTTCCTTGTAACATATATTATACACCTTCAGTGCGTAAGCAGCTCTGGCCATACACCACTTCCTATCTTTTGTTGCTCTAAGTAAATATTTGTTTTCTTTTTAGTAATTGAACAATTTTGTATGCTTCCCATCGAGTACAGTTGTTGATAGAATCAATTTAATGAATTAGACGATATGAGCTCTCCAAAACTTTCTATTTTCTTTTGCTTTGAATAATTATTCATTACATATGTTACACGTTCTTTGTTCCTGTTTATCTTGCTTTCAAGCTATTCTATGTGTGTCAAATTCTTCAGGATTTCTTTTTTATGTTGCAAAATCTTCAGATGTTGCTAGCTGGGCGTGAGGTAAGTATTTAAAAGTTATTCGTAATTGTATCAAATTATGATTTTTTACAAGAATTTTTTCATTTACAAAAGTAAATTGGTAAAATAAAAAGTTTTAAATCTTTTAAAATTATGTATTAATGTCAGTCTTTTAGATGATAATATTAAGTGAAAACTATATTTACTAATCATAAATAAAAAAAATTATTACAAATCAATGTGTTTAAAAAAAGTAATATAATTAAATAAAGCAATATATTTAAATAATTTTGTATATTTTTTGGGAAAATAAGAGCAATAGCTATAGTAAACTTAAAGTCAAAATTTATAAAATTCAGTAAAGCATTAGATTTCTTAAATTTGAAAGATTACTGAGTACTTAAAAATTATATAAAAATGTGAACACCTCATTTTCTTAAATTATTTTTTTACGAATAAAATATTCGAAGAACAACATTAGATTTGTCTTCAGGCTGTCAAAATGTGGAAAAAGCTATCATTGGGTTAAAAATTGTACCGATATAAAAATGGATTTCTGCGATATTCATAAATATACAGTAAATAATGTTTATTTCCAGTCAGATTAATTATAATTGAAATCAGCTAATATTACTCAAATCGGCTTTAAGAAATTAAGATTTTATTTTGGGGAGAATTTTTAATAAAAGAATTAAACTGCGATGATAGACGACTAAAAAGGGGAGCTTCGCAACCAGCTATTGTATCAAAAATCTAAAGCATGGGCTTTGCTTATTGGATGATTAAATTTAATGTATTAGTTTGAAATTAAAACGAAATTAAAATCTTCAAAAAGATTTGTCATTTTTAAAAATTAAATTTAAACCGTAATGCCATTTTCTTCAGGCGATTGTAAGTAACTGGTGATTAAATGATTTTTAAGAAAATTTCAAAAGCAAAATGTTACCTCTTTTCGGAAAGATAAAGAGGAAGGGGCTAAAACGTAAGATAAGAATTAAAAACAGACTTGTGGGTATGTCATGATAAACCAATTAAATGTCAGACGTACGCAAAATAGAAACTTGCACTCAGAGGTTGGTGGTGATGGATTTATTAAACTGGAATATTGACAGGTCATCGTTGACAATGGCGGAAAATATGTAAGCAAGAGATGGCTTGTGATTGCCGACAAACATATGTTCAATTTTTGAAATGTCATTTTATATATATATATATATATATATATATATATATATATATATATATATATATATATATATATATATATATATATATATGGCTAGATAGACAGACTGACACCATTAATGAAAGCCACCCCTCGTCATTTATGACAGTGATTTTAGTATTTTATTAAACAGAGTTTCAGATTCAAGATATATCTAATGTGTAAGACATGAGTTTTCTTTAGAAAAAAAAAACGAACTTTTAATTGCTTTTAAGAATAAGATATATTATTAAAACTAATGTCTTAAGACGAAAAGTTGCAAACATAATTCCGTTGAGACATCATGTTATCTAGAGTTTGTCGGACAATCCATAAACTTAAAATTTCTGAAAAAATAATAACATTTTTCTCTAGTATATAAATGTTTCTTACGAAGCATATCGTTGCATTCTCATAGATAAAACCCCTCAGAGGGCGACACACGTAGGGTAACATTTACCTTGGTCTTTATTTAATTGTCCTTTTACATATATAATCTATCTGAAATTTTTTACACTCACATGCACACACGCATATATATGTACAAATGTTAGCTCTATCTCTGATATTGAGCGCTTTCCAATAAGTAACGCGCATATAATATATAAATAATATGTATATAAATAATATGTATGTATATATATATATATATATATATATATATATATATATATATATATATATATGTGTGTGTGTGTGTGTGTGTGTGTGTTAAGAGTGTGTTTATATAAATATATATTTTATATATATATTATACATATATATTTTTATATACATTTATATTTATATATACACACTTTTCACACACACACACGCACACACACATACACACACACACACACACACATATATATATATATATATATATATATATATATATACAAATGAATCCAGCCATACATTCAATATTCTAAATAATTTGCATAAGTCAGTAAAAATTAGATACTAACTCTAGCAATACGGAAATATATGTTAATCATAATATTAAAAACATGAAGAAAATTTAGAATATTTAACAAAAAACAAATTAAAATTAAAATAACCAGAGATACCGTAAAGTGCTATGGTTTAATTTCCCTTTAAAGTTCAAACGGATATTGGAATAAATTTCCTAAAATTAATCACATAAACACTTTGATCACTCTTCAATACAAAAGAAGATTTTTTTACAAAAAATAATGTAAAGATCAGCATTAGCTACCTTACAATCATGGAAAATTTGATATCCCAACATAACAATATTATAGTAAATAAATAATTGTCCAACAAAGGTAAAATCGGTAACCATTTTAAAAATAAATCCAACTGCCGAAGAAATACGATATGTCTCTTAAACGGCCAATATATGACAGATAATATTGTATACGGAGCTACCATACATTCCAGTAATATCACATTTTATTTTGGTTCCATTGAAACTCCTTGGAAATTTCATTTCTATCATCATCAATTGACTTTAGGCAATGTATGATATATGAATAGCACTTCTCTATTCAAATATTTCTGGAAAATAAAGAATGATGACAATACACTCATTATTATATGGGATATTGTAGCTAAAATAAAATTTTACAATAGGAAATAGACAAGTTGTAATATAGAAAAACTAGCAGCATGGGTCGCCGTTGCCCCTCCTTGATTCAAAAATCGTACGACTCATACAGCAATCGCTATTAATTGATTTAAAATATTTTTGCTCTTCCTTGCCTTTAAAGAAGTGCTCTTTGCCATGCCGAAGTTGCGGGGTTGTTGTTGTCCTTGTTTTGTTAACCCGGTACTTTGGAAACCATACATTGATCCGATTTTAAGTTTAAATATAAAGAGCTCAAAAGTGTTTAACAACGTGAAGTCAACTGCACAGAGTCAAAAATGAGGTGAAAAGCTTAGATGTACTGGGCCGCGTACTGCAGGGGAGACATTCAACTTAAACCCCAAAATCAGTATCACCTGTGAGGTAATCGGGTTTTTTTACAAAGTTTGAGTCCCAAATAAAAAATCGGGCTCCGGTATGACACAATGACGTAAATTGAAAAATCGGATGTGGGATGCGGCCTGAGAGAAAGGACAAAGTTTAAAAAAGTGGGAAATGGACTGCTGAGGGCATGGTCAACACGGAGGTTTGTATCGATTTTTGAGTCACGACGGGATCACACGGCATTCTATGCAGGGCACCTCTAAATGGGCCGCGTAGGTATTTCTGGTTGAACACAAATCCAGCAATCAATATGTTTGATTTGGCAGGGACATCAATTTTCTTGCATAGAAAGGAAAAAGTAAATGGAGTTTGCGTTTCACTGGCTGAGGAATTCAGTGTAGACCATATTTTTAGCATTTTGCGAGAATGAATAAACACATCATTGCGCCTGCCGACCCGAGAGGAGGCTACGTAAATTTAGCCGTATGAGAATTACTGCTCTTCTAAGTGTACAACAGTGACAGCGTTTATTTTGGACCTTATTAATTGTCATAGCAAAACAGGGTGTGACTGGGAATTGGGATCTTCTGAAAGTGAAGGGTAGTCGGCATTAGATGGACACAAATTCTCCGTCACTCTTGTGACTGCTGGTGTAATTGTAATGCGACCCGTAAGGACCATGAATCATGTTCGTTGTCACTAGTTCGTACAATTCAGGGTCAGCCGACAGATCGGGAATATCAGCAGAATTAAGATGATTGATTTCTGTGGCTTCAATCTTGTCCCACAGCCAAATAAGTATATGTGTGTGAGGCAGGCCGCTTTTCTGCCACTCAATAGTGTTCATGCGACAGCAGACAGCCCCAAAAATCAGGCATTTTGTAATCACATCCATTAGGTTTCCCAACTTCAGATGGATGGGAAACGCGCACAATGAGGTTTGGTCGTTTGTAGTCCGATTGCCATGGCATAAGTTCTTTAGCAATTGCGTACCATTTTGGGTTACACGTGAAAGTTATGAATAGGTCTGGCCGGCCGTACTTACGAACGTATGTCGTCACGTCTTGCATCCTCCCATGCATGAATCGTGGACTGCCTGTGAATTTTGCAGGTAGTATGCACATCTTGCCTATATTGCGTGGATCACCGTCATTTTGTAAAACATGACGGAGGTGAACGTAAGAGTCGCAGCGCAAGTCGCAGCGCAAGTCGCAGCGCAAGTCGCAGCGCAAGTCGCAGCGCAATCTGGTGTAACAGAGTTTTTCGGATTCCATCTTAGCAGCCATGTCTATGAATTGATGGAAAAGTTGCCGGCTTCGATGAAGAGATAGAATGCACCCTCATGTATCATCAATAAGTAGACGTAGAAATCCATGCAAGGCAAAATTTTTAAGGTGGACTCATTTGCAGAATGTCAAAGTGGTACCCATCTTCTCCCAAAGGGAAGAGAAGTGGGTATTGCAGTGCATCGTAGGACCGGTGCGTTTCACTGATTCTTCGGAGCCAACTGCCGCACTATTCGATAAAAATGTCACATCTGTTGTGCTGATCACCGCTGACAATGACGGAAACTACGTTATTTGACGAAGTGTAACGACGTTCGTGCTCTCCCTGAGGCCGTTTGTCAGCATCAATTCCAATAATGAAATTAGTGGAAGTGTTATTTTCGAGAGCATAATTAAAACTGCGGACATAGCTGTTTGTCTCCTGTGACCATTTGTTGGAGACTCATTATGATATCCTTGCGAGGATAATTGTCCTGTCCTGTATCGTTCTGGGAAATAACGCCCATGCGGGCATCTGCCTGTTGATTGTAGTCAGCTATGAGGTATATTTGTAGAAAGGCCGAATCACCGCTGACAATGACGTAAACTTCGTTACTCGCGGGAGCATTGTAACCACGTTCGTGCTCTCCTTGAGGCCGTTTGTCAGCATCAATTACAATAATGAAATCAGAAGATGTGTTATTTTCGAGAGCATACTTAAAACTGCGGACATAGCTGTTTGTCTCGTAGAGCAATTGTTGGAGACTCATTATGTCATACCTGTGAGGATGATTGTCGGGCCTGTATCGTTCTTGGGAATAACGCCCATGCTGTCATCTGCCTGTTGATTGTAGTCAGCTATGAGGTATATTTGTAGAAAGGCCCAATCAGTGGCAGTTTCCGGCAAAAGAGACCCAATCCGGTGGTAAACCTGACCTTGAAACTTGAAGGTAGGATTCCAACCGACTTTGCGGAAGGCATTGCCACCAAAAGAGGTCATCTGGAATGCACAATTGTACTGTCTGAATTTTGAGAGGAAATGTTTAGAGTCTGGACTGGAACTATCCCACAGAGCTTTCAAAGGAGCAGGTAGCTCTAAAAAATGTGGCAACTGTACCTTAACATCTGAACAACACAAACCTGTAGAATTTCCAGGCCATTTTTTTGGCATTGCAATGCCCACACACAACTGACATGAATCCTATTTGGAGGTTTTTGCGACCGGAAAGCCTCAAAAGTGTCTCATAGTTGAACGCCAGCTTAAACCAAAACTGATTTGGTGGGCTACACAGCCCTCGCTGTGGATGGGATTGCTGGTTAACAGTCTGCAACCTTTCAAGTCTTTCAGTAGGTCCTTCTACAGCTCTACCGACTGAAGCTGAAGTTGCATCGCGTTTCCGCCTTGTGGGCTTTTGCGCGGAAAATTCCAACGCCCTTGCAGCAGAAGTTGCAGTGGCGTCGGCTCAATGGTGTTCGGTTTTCTCAGCCATGGACTTCTGAGGTCTTAGAATGGACGTTGCCGCAGGCTTCGTTGCGTTGAGGTCAAATGGCTTTCTTCCACTCCACTGCACTCAATGACTTGTTTCTTCCCGCGCATAGCGTAATCTAAAATTAATCTACATTTAGGAAATACCTAATCGGAAAAAAACATTTTTAATGTTTGACCGATTCTGGATTTGCACTCTGTATGGCGGGCGCTCAGAGATGAAACTTCACATGCTGACTCCCAATGGCCTCCACATAAATCCGGTCGGTTTTCGCTAAAAACGACATGCGGTTCAGCCGCAATCTGGGTGTATCGGTTTGGGGGTGTTATCGATTTTCTGCGCTGTTTAGGGGTCCGTGGTCATGAAACTTCTGGACAACACTTCTAATGGTAGACTCTAAGAGGATGTCAAATTTGGATGAAATGCGATCTTTCCTTCTGTAAACTGATTTTTTCGATTATCGATTTTTCCGATTATCGATTTTTTCGGAACCTGTGTCCGAACTGAAAAGTCGGTCTCCGTCATGTCCTTACGGCAGCCATTTGCAATCGTGTGGTAAAAACCACATCGAAATCGGGTGAGAAATGTGGCCTGGTCGAGGTAACAACGCCCACGACAGACACACAGACAACATGAGAAATGTAGATAATAAATTAACGGTAAACATTAACTAACCCTAAATTATTAACGAAGAGAAATGAATTGAGGATCACATATATTCATAAAAATACTTATCTATTGAAGTAGGTCGATCCGAATTAATATTTACTGTAAATTAAAACATTTATATTTTTCTTTATTTTTAATGTATTCTGTTAACTTATCGTATGTCCTGCACTTAGAATTTAAAAAAATTAAAAATAGGGCTGTTTATTTTAATGCAAAATAAAAATTTCAAACCCCGTTTATTTTAAATGCAAAACATAAATCACACGTATGTTAAATACAATTTTTTTTAATTTACATTTTATGTTTTATATGTCAGTTTAATTTATATAAACATCGTTTAACAAAATTAAAAATGGAATCCCTGTTTATGTTTAATATATATATATATATTCCCAACTTCAAAAATAAAAAAAAATATATATTTATACATCTTTTTACGTCCATATATATAAATATATTTATCATTAATCCCAGTTTATTCTAAATATAAAATACAAATCCAGTCTATTTAAAATGTAATAATATACACAATACATTGCTTTATTTAGATACTTTTTATTAAAATATGACCATCAGTCCTTACCCTGCAAATGAAGACTGTGTTCGAGTCATGCTACTGGTCAGCATTAATATATATATATATGATATATGATGATATGATGTGGCCGTAATGACATACCCAAGTTTCCCTACCTACACGTGCACATAAACAATTTCATATATAGTAGGTGTCAACATGCATATATACAACTGCAAACCTACATAAGTAAACACACACACACACATATATACATATATATACATATACATACGTACAAACATATACACACACACATATATATACATATATATATATATATATATATATATATATATATATATATATATATATATATATATATATTTATCTGTGTGTGAGTGTGTGGAAAAAACATTAGGATAAATTTTCCGGGTTTTTTAGTATTTTCATTTTTATTAAAATATAACAAACAAAAAAACGTTACTCCATACAGGAGTAGTGCTTAAATCATAAATATTTTTTAAAAAACTTATTCCTTCGCTAAATAGTTCTCATGTTTCAAAAAAAGAGGCAAAAATCTCAACATAATTATTAAAATTAAATTGATTTAAGGTATGAAGCCGACGTATTATTGTGCAAACAGCTATCTGTCGCTGTGACTGAGCAGACGATGTGCGTACATGAATATCATCATTCGCTTCGAAATGGACACCTTGGTCAGGATTCTTTCTTTTCAAGTAGTTCTGAAAGTGACTGACATGTGTAGACACATTAACTCTTAAGCCCCTTATCAAAATGGTCGCTCCAGCGGTTCCCATAGTAATTAATTTTCCAATGAACATGCTTATAAAGATGCAGCAATTTCAAGTTTGGTTATTCCTAAATTTTCGCTTAAGGATGAAAAGGGCTCCAGACTTTAATTCAATTTAATTTCTATAATTAAATTGAAGTTTTTAGCCCCTGTTTTTGAAACATGAAATCTCCTATGTAGCGATGGAATCATTTTTTTTTTTAAAAACATAATTATAATTTAGTCTCTACGTATGCATAGAGCACTGTTTTTAAAAACTAAAAACAAAAATACGGTAGAAATTCGGATTATTAACCTAACGTGTTCTTTCCTTTTTTCTATATATTTGCACACACACACACACACACACACACACACACACATATATATATATATATATGCATATATATATATATATATATATATATATATATATATATATATATATATATATATATATGTATATATATATATGAAGAATCCCTCTTGAAAATGTTTACTTATATATGCCTGTGTATATATATATGTGCATATGTATATAGTTTTTGGTCAAATGAATGACAAAATGGGACAATTTTGTGTAATGCGTTTCGTCATGTAAAAGAACTTCAGACGAAAGGATTTTTTTTGTTCATAAAAAATTAGGAAAGGCAGTTATAAAACGCTAGCCTCGGTTAAATATATGTACAGAGAAAATGTTGAAGATTTAGAACGCAAAATCTTTTAATTAATTTTTTTTTTTTTGATTTTTATATTATCTACGATTAATTTGTGTCCAGCATCTTACAGCCTTTCGCCTTTCTTGATAGAGCTTATTTTATCATAAGATAAAAACGAAACAAAAAGCATATGAAATTTGTTTGAGATCTGCTGTAACACAAGTCTAGACACGTCTCAAAAAAAAAAAAAAAAAAAAACGGCGTCTAGCGCTTAATGTATTCACGTCTTTTTTTCTGCTTATGTATATTCTGTTCTTGTTTAATCTTGTCGCTCCGGTTAATTGATGAATCATGTTATAGAAAAAAAAATCAAAATTTTCTTATTCATTAATATTCCGTTGCATTCTCAAGTAACTTTATAAATACACACATATGTACACACATCTTCACTCCCCACCTCATCACTCGCGCGATTAGTATTTTCCAATGGCGGCCAATCATTTGGTTCTTATTTTATTAATCGGAACTAAATAAAATGAAAGACACATATGTTAGCGACTCAGTGTGGTTTCAACTATTGACAGTAATAATCGTCTATTGGGTGATCTTGATAACATTTGCTTCACGGCGCTTCAGCCAATATTAATAAGATGATTTCTATCTTCGTCATCAGCATCAGCATCAGCAGGCTCTTTTATGATCAACAATAGTGAAGAATTCAAAATATTTTAATCCTGAATAACAACCGTGCTACACAATCTCCCAGAAAGCAGTCTGTCGTAAAATCGCGTTTTTCAGATGACTAACCTCTGTTGGTGTCTTTTGTGTGTAGAGTTCCTTCTATTTCCTTACTGTAAACAATAACAATATCAGCGTCTGTTAGATTTAATCTCTCTATCGGACTTTTGACACCAGGGACTGGCTCAGAAAATACGAGGCGGGGATTTAGTCAAGCGGCACATTTTTTGTTATCAAGCGAGTGGCGTCAGAGCGCGGTTGAGTTACATCATAGAAGAAACAATGAAACGAGTGTAAAAGACAGGATTTATTAAAAGTAAATTCAACTTATTAAAAAAAACAAAACATATTATTGTAAAAGAAGTGAAATCTCTAAAGAATCTCGAGAGAATCTCGAGAGAATCTCATGAAAATTCAATTTTTTTAAACATTTACTTAGTACAGAATAAGAGCATACGATTCCAGCGTTCATTACCAATCGATATTATTATAATAGTAAATTACTTGAATATAGCTTACTGATCGTCTCAAAACGTCTAAATTGTTATATATATATATATATATATATATATATAACGAAAGAGCAGTAAGATATTAAAAATTAATAGTGAAAATATTTTTTCAAATTGTAGTTAAATAAAACGTCTTCTAACCTGAACACCCACCCCACAAAAAAAATCTTTAAATACACAAATAGAAAAAATGCCGTAAGAATTTTTGCCGTTAACAATAAATTAAAAATAAAATCCAGACGACATGCATTTAACGGATGTCAGATTTCATTGAAGAATACATCCCTACCCCTTACCAAATCGCATCTAATAACGGATACATCAAAATACAGACATAAAGATCACCCCTGTCTAGTGAAAGTGGATTTATCTGTAACCTTGGAAACGTGAATTATGATATTAGCTGTGTCTTTAAAACCCAGTAATTTTAAAAGTTACTCCAAAATTCGCTTGAGGATGAAATGGAACTAATGTCATTAATTTAATTACAAAATTAAATTCGGACCTTCCATTTTTGAAACATGGTTAGAACTGTGTAGCGGAAAAACATATTTTAAATCCATTAATTTATAATATATATATATATATATATATATATATATATATATATATATATATATATATATGTGTGTGTGTGTGTGTGTGTGTGTGTGTGTGTATATTGGCGGAGAAGTGTTTTTATTAGATTAAAATTTTGGTAGGTAAATACATGTCCAAAAATATTGAAAGGTTTATTGAGAATGCAATTAGATTTGCTTCAATGTATCGACGTCGACTCTAATTATTTTATCTATGTAAATGTTGTTATCGTATAATTTATTCTCAGAACAATATATACTAAGGAGTAATATTAGTACATTTCAGTTATAGGTTAAACTAATGTTTCAGAGATAGGAAATTTTCCTCGGAATAATCAAATTTAAAGAATTCCTTGTTCTAAAGTATATGTAAATTATTGAGGAATGATATGTGCTCACTAATGTCCTGATTGGGTCATGGTTACATTCTGTCAATACTCATGACTCCTCCAGGAAAAAGAAATTATTTTCTTTTCTGTCATATATATATATATATATATATATATATATATATATATATATATATATATATATATATATATATATAAGGAGCAATATTTTACCCCCGACTTCTCTTTTTAATCACTACTCATTTATATAAGCACAATAATAAAAGCTGGACGTCAGCAGTAATTATTTTTTAAGTGTTTTTCCGTCACGCATAACGAGTATAAATTTCCCCTGATACGATATGTCAGAAGACAACCATAATTAGGCTATGATTACCCAATACAAATATAATTATAATACATCAAGTATTTTTAAAACTCTACCTAGAAAGTTGTTTTCCTTTTGTACATATTGTCAATATTCAATTAAATAAACACCCCTCGAATCTTTTGGACAGGAGTAGAGGTTTTCCGTTATTTCCTGTTTAGGATTGGGTTTCTTCTAAAGCCTTTTAGTTCTCTTTCACTTCCGGTGGCCTTTTATCTTTTTTTGGTTTTATCACCTTGCTTGGGGTGGTGGCTCTTAGTATTTATTCCTCTCTCAAACCCAATATTCCTTGCGTCTTCGTGACATTATCGTCCTGATTGGGGTGATCTTTTTGTTAAAACACTTCTCATCTAGCATTTATAATTCACATCTGATTTCTTCAATTTCTCTGACTTAGCCTTGCAAGGGAGCTATTTTTGTGTGTTGTTTAATCCTTTATCTGTTTTCACATCCAGTATTTAGTAGCTGCTAAAACGTGTACATATATGGCATTATTTAGTTCTGTGAGGTATTGCGGTGCTATGTTTATTAACAGTGTTTGGAATGCTGCGTTATATGTTTGCACATTAAGTTTATTGGATTTTTTCATAAGAATTTTGGAAGTCTATCTCTCTCTGACATTTCTGTGAGAGTTACTTTGCTGATTATTTGAATGATGTGGTTTTTCGCTTCGGTCATTTCAACTTTGGTGTTTTCAAGTAATTCTGCTCCAATGTTGTCTGATCCATCTTTATCAGGAACAGAATCTGAATTAGTGCAATTGTTTTATGTTGTAGCTAGATTCTTCCGTTTTATTTTAGGAGAAATCATTTTTTCGTATCACATTTTTTTTAATTTGCATCTTATCCTCCTTCATATTATGCATTTCCACATAAAATACAAAGCTATTTAAAAATTTATTCAACTCACTGGATGTGATTAAATATTTTTACGAGCGGCAAATGAATATGTGGAACAGTTCATTATTCATTTGTATTCAATATATATTTTAAAAATAAATGAATAGTTTTCATATTTTTAACATTACATTATCTTTATGAAGTTCATTTGTAAGTTACTATAACAACTACTACTATCAACGCCATTTCATCTGCATATGTTATGTTGTTAAGTGTGTGGCAGCCAGCAATTAGTGCAGGTCGGATTTCTAATTCCCTCAGAATCGATTCACTGTGTGGATTAAATAACTCAAGTGAGAAGACAATTCATTGTCTTACCCCATTTCTATTCTTGTATATTAACTGAATAAAGTATATATCCGTAATACAATGAAACATATTTCGATTTTTCGTTATTTATGAAAAAGCTATTTGGAGAATTAATAACATCTTTATTCTACATAATATATTCTCTGCATTTCAGTGAGTATTAAATTTATCTAGCAATAAACAAAAGAAATTAACAGTAAAACAACGGATATCATTTGCATCTATTCCATAAAATGGACTTAAAAATAATATTGTAACAATAATTAATAAGTTGATCTTGAATGCAACTTTACTGTATGAGAGTTTCAGTCACACCTGCAGCCAGAAAAGTGTAAATATTTATTCAACATAAGAAAAACTTGCGCTGTACATTAATAAGTATGTTTTAAACTGGGGCAAAATATACTGTATGTTCCCTGAAATCATATCCACGTAGCACGCATTACAAGGGTTCTATGATTTAATTCAATATTAAAAAAAATTGTTATTATTTGTAGGCTAAATTAATTCATATAATAAATACACTGCAATTTGATTTCAGGCCTTGGGTAG
Source organism: Acanthosepion lycidas (assembly GCA_963932145.1). Taxonomy (NCBI): domain Eukaryota; kingdom Metazoa; phylum Mollusca; class Cephalopoda; order Sepiida; family Sepiidae; genus Acanthosepion; species Acanthosepion lycidas. The sequence goes on from OZ010574.1 coordinate 142,648,495, forward strand.
GAGAAATATCAGGAAGTGCTCTGGAAAAAATCAATACACATCCCAGAGACATTGATATGAAAATAGGAAAAAAGCAAAGGCGTAAAAGATGGGAAAAAACATTCAAAATTAGAGAATGAAACAGTAAAATCGTAATCTCTTTCAGCTTCTATCTGTACTCAACAACCAGTAAAAGTTAAACACTAAAATCTTAGACTTCAATATTTTTTTACGATTTTATTTTGTCAGCGAACAAAAATGCAATAGCTTATTATTTTGCCAAACACACCGAAACTCACAGAAAAATGTTAGAATTTTTTATCAATTTAAAATTCTATCCTTGAGATTCCGCCTTCGAATCACAGAAGAATCCCTTCCATAATTGTTGACATTTTTATTTAACTCTACTGCCACTGAAAAGATCACGTTTGCATTTTTTAAGCAAAAAGATTCCTTCCTCCGAAGACTTTCTTATGTAAAGTATATATGCTTCATGGCGCATATTCGAAATATTGATTCTTTCCAGATAAATAGTTTCTGTTGACCATTCAATAGAAAATTGAAATATGCAACGAATGACAACACATGCCTAAGGTAGTTGATATTTTTTATCAATAACTGCTTTTTTGTTATATATCAATTGAAAAATCAAAACAGCAAAGTCGTTCGTAGACGATGTACGAATTCATTATATCTGCACCAGTTAATCAAGGTTATTAAATAAGTGAATACTTCGGAAAATGCGATTGATGCACTACTTTCTCGTTCAACATTCATCATATAAATGTATAATCTATGGCAAATTTGTCATCTAACTGTTGTGGGAACATGATGCACATTTAATATTTGTTGAGTGCTTAAAATATATTTTGGCTTCTCATTCTGCCAGACAAGCATTAAAAATATTCTGCATATTCAGCTTTTTTGTAGAAAAATTCCATCTATGCTTTTTTTATTGAAGACTGTATACCTAGTAATTAGATTATTTGATAACTAGCTATGGAATCCTTGATACAACTTAATAAACAACAGATGAACATTTTAATTCTCGCAAAACATTCAATTTAACATTTACAAATCAGGAACGAAAGCTGTACGTGGAACAGGAAGGGATTTTGTTATTTCAGAGTAAGTCGTGTGGCAACTATAACGAATATAATGTCTAATTCAAAGGTTGGATGACTTCGAATTTTATTAACGTCAACTGATAAAGATGATATTCATTACAAAAATAAAAATACGGTATTAATTAGTAGTTTCTAGGCTATGATTGCAGATATCATCCTTCATACCACATGACAACTTAATCTATATTATACGTTTATAAGCTAGTTTATACAACTGTTTTTTTCTTAAGTATGTTGTATGACATATCCAGTCTGCAAATTAGTAATAGTGGATAATACGAATTCATTCAATAGGAATCAATTGTTAGGTAAAATTAGACAGTTGAAAGTTCTAGAAGACTAATCAGTCTGACAAGGTCAAAATAGCAACTGATGTAAAAAACGACTTCAAGGCTGTCGCTCACTGGGGAAAAGGTGTCTTGTCAATTTTAACGTCTCCAATATTAAATTGCTCCCTATTTATCATCTGAGAGACCTATCTGCTTTCAGTCAGCATAGCTGATGTTATTGTCAAGTGACTCATTGCACCTTCTCAGCTAACATTAAGTGGAAAGACGAAATTGAATCCATCACTGGATCAGCTACTAAGAATAACGGTTCAATCTATCGAGCGATACAATTTTATTCTCTGGAATCTATCTTGCATGTCTATATGTCTGCCGTTCGTCGGTGCTTAAAGTATTGATGTGATATATGGTCTGGTGCCCCTGTTATATTCCTTGAGCTTCTCGATAAGATGCAAAAAGAATCAACAATATTATTGGTCCTGATTTTGCTGCTTGGCTTCACTCAATTTTGCACCGCCATGAGGTTTCTTCTCTTCTAGACTGTATGAATTTAAACGCAATACTAGAGTGAAGGCTAAGGTTCATTAATTTACAGTTGAACTTGTTAGATGTAGCCGTAAATTCTATGCTAACAGTTTGTTATACCGCACTTCTCGCTTGTGCCAACTTTAATCTGCAGAAATTTAAATGCAATGTCAATTGTTATCCACGTCTCTTCAATCGTTTGAGAAAATCAATAGGCAACCAACAGTTAGGCGTAATAATAATAAAATCAACGGATAAGAATAAAATTGAAAAAAAGTGCTATTGAATGCGTACAAGAAAACATAAACCATCGTATGCCCGAATCTTATTTGGAGATACAATAACATATGTCTTATCACAATAGGAAATAATGGGGTGTATTCTGTTATAGGGTTTGGATATTGCACCATTGTACGTTTTTTAATCGTTTTATAAATTTAATAGCAGCATGGGTCGGCGTTGCCCGTGCTTGATTAAAAAATCGGACGACTCATACAGCAATCGCTATCACTTGATTTTGCCCTTCCTTGCCTTTAAAGGAGTGCCCTTTTCTGTGCTGATGTTGCTACATGCCTTACTTCTCATACTGCGAATTTTTTCAAAGCTCTATACTAAGCATTAAATCTGTTACGAAAAAAGAACTGAACAAAATGAACACAAAACGGTCAGCTTTAAAATACGGGACTCGTAAATGGAAAAACTGAATGAAAAAACAATGTTAGCAACGAATAATTTTTCACACCCAACCCAGCTTCCTGAAATATTGAGACTGGTCATACTGCTTGGGCGGGGTTGTTGTTGCCCTTGTTTTGTTAACCCGCTACATTGGAAACCATACATTGATCCGATTTTAAGTTCAAATAAAAAGAGCTCAAAAGTGTTTAACAACGCGAAGTCCAAAATGAGGTGAAAAGATTAGATATACTTGGCCGCGTAGTGCAGGCGAGACATTCAACTTAAAACCCCCAAAATCCGTATCACCTGTGAGTTAATAGGTTTTTTACAAAGTTTGAGTGCCCAATGAAAAATCGGGCTCCGGAATGAAACAATGACGTAAATCGAAAATCGGATGTGGGATGCGGCCTGGGAGAAAGAACAAAGTTTAAAGAAGTGGGAAATGGACTCCTGAGGGCATGGTCAACACGGAGGTTTGTATCGATTTTTGAGTCACGACGGGGTCACACGGCATTCTATGCAAGGCGCCTCTAACTGATGCCGTGTAGGAATTCCTTGTTGAATTGTAAAGAACGCCCGAAGTTTTAGAATGTAATCCACCCAAATACCGGAGTACCAGCCGATTTACCAATTTTTTGAAAGCCTGAGTCCAAATTGAAAATCTGTCTCCGTTACGAATTGGCGGCGTAAATGTTGGAAGTTGAATCGACATTTGAAGTTAATTGCAGCCTGGGCGTGAAAAATAAGTCAAAAACTGACAGCTGATGGCAGGGTCGAACCGGAGCTTTTTATCGATTTTTTGAAGCACGAAGGGGTCTCGCACGATTTTCGAAAGTGTTCGTAATCTGCTCGGGGTCATTCATTTCTGTACATATGGTATGGTGATGGGAGGAGAGACAATTGATGCTTGTGACTATACTTTACTTGCGGTAAAGGGGAGCAAGTGCTTAACCCAAGAATGCATTTGTATCCATCAGATGCGGATATACCTTTCACTTTCAGAAGATCCCCATTTTCTTTCGCACCCTGTTTTGCTATGACAATTAATAAGGCCCAAGGACAAATGCTGTCTGTCACTTTCGTACACTTAGTGGAGCAGTACTTCTCATACGGCCAAATTTACGTAGCCTGCTCTCGAGGAGTCAGGCGCGATGATATATTCCTTTATTCACCCTCGCAAAAAGCTAAAAATATGGTCTACATTCAAGTCCTCAGCCAGTGATACGCAAACTCCATTCCATTTTACCTTTCCATGCAAGAAAATTGAGGTCCCTGCCAAATCAAATATATTGAATACTGGATTTGTGCTTTTCAATAGAGACATAGCTGAACACAAAAAATTAAAATCTTGAGACATTTTTCGTATACAACCAATCGCTGAATGCAAAAAAGGGTCGCAGCTTTTGCTCAAAAGATGGCGCTGCCGCTTCCACAATCAGCATCACAATGCGTGAGCGGTTAGATGTTGTTGCAACGTAATCGAGTAAAGTTTATTCTCCAGAAGCATCCTCAGTTTGACCACTCAAACCGAAGATTAATAGGTGTTTTCAGTTCTGCAGTTGTGTGTGCAGCGGAAGCATGAATTTTACACCATACCCAACTCTCTCAAATGCCCAAACACTAAAATGAGTACTGATTTGCGTGGACGCGCTCGACTTCTCTGACAAGTAAACGAATCTCTTCAGTTTTTGCAATACGATTGGTTACAACATTGCAAGATGTGATTAACGACCGTTCTGTAAGCGTTGTGTCTTTGGTACGCGCAGCCACATCCATGGCTGTGTCCGCAGAAAAATAACGAAGTTCGCCGTTTTCTAGATGCACAGCAAGCTGGAAGATTGTTGGGAAGGGTTCGTAGATGGGGAAGCTGAATATGTACCAAAGGCCCTCTGTGATGCTAATGACGGGCCCTGCAAGGACGTCCTGGATTTCGTCTATGGAACTTTCCTGCCTAATAGCAAACATTGCAGCATCAGTCCCTTTATTGATGTACTTGCATACATACTTAATGGAGCGAATTGAATGGCAATATTCGACATTGATGTGCGCATTGAACGCTTTTGTTAGCAGGGGACAGTATGGCACTACGAATCTGTTATATACTTGGTGGCCCTTTACCAAGGCTGTAAATCTTCCCTCAGCAGGACTCCTTCGCAGGTACAGTGGATAACCATCGCTCCCTGTAATGGTTTCGCTCACGAAATCTCCTGGGTACTGCCGGGTACATTTGCCATCGCTGTTACGACAGCTGGTGTAATTGTAATGCGACCCGCAGGGACCATGAATCATGTTGGTTGTCACTATTTCGTACAATTCAGGGTCAGCCGACGTATCAGGAATTTCAGCAAAAATAAGATGATTGATTTCTGTGGCCTCAATCTGGTCGCACAACCAAATCAGTATATGTGCGTGAGGCAGGTCGCGTTTCTGCCACTCAATAGTGTGCGTGCGACAGCAAACATCCCCCAAAACCCGGTCCTTGGTAATCACATCCATTAGCTGTCCCAAACGCGCGCAATGAGTTCTGGACGGTCGTAGGTCGATTCCGCTGGCATAAGTTCTTTAGCAATTGCGTACCATTTACGAACGTATGTCATCGCGTCTTGCATCCACGCGTGCATGTATTGTGCACTGCCTGTGAACGTTGCAGGTAGTATGCACATCTTGCCTATATTGCGTGGATCAGCGTCATTTCGGATAGGATCACGGAATGTCTATATATATATATATATCTTCAACGCTGAATTATTGCATATATTGAAAAGTCTAATATTATTATTATGATGAAGAATGTTCATTGCAGCTCTTTTTTCGTAAGTTCATTCATAATTTGATTTGTGTTGCCAACTTTCCAATTTACGCTTTTTACGAAACCCTGATATAAATAGACAAAAGCGAAGGTTTTCATTATTCCATGTGATTTTCCTTCTAGTCTGATAATATACTAGTGCCTTCGTACAATATTCTTTTCATCGCGTGAACGTTTTGGATTTGACAAGGAATAATACTTGTAAATCTTACAAAAATGAAACATACTGATAAATTGTACTGGTACATCAAACACGCAACATGCATACTAAGAAACTGGAAATAAATTGGTATGAATAAAAAGGCAGAAAAGTCAATGATATTAATTTGTTCTCCTGCCACACACACACACACACACACACACACACACTCTCTCTCTCTCTCTCTCTCTCACACACACACACACACACACACAGATCTTAGAAACAAACCAAAATAAGAAGTAACGATGAATAACAAGACAATAAACAGCACTTACCGGTGTAAGAGTCCCAGCTAGCGTCCAGCTGGCAGACAAAAATAAAGGAGGTTGTAACTTAATACAAACCCTGCAAACTAACTGAATCAAGCTGGTATTTATATAGAAATACCTCCACTCAGGTACCAGCAGCCAATCACAGCCCAAGCAATGGACTGTCCCACTTTAGCACAATGAGATGCTCCATTGCACCATAAATAGCTCTCTTCCTCAAGGTTGGATTACTCTTTACCTCAGCTTGCTCCACAACTGAGTGTTTATCTTGATCACGTGATTGTTCGACATGGCGCTGTGAACAGGATAAACACTCAGTTTTGTCCGTGTTATTGTAGACGGCTGTGCAGTGTTTGATGTTATTCCAGCGTCGAATGTTTGTGGCACTGGTGTAGGGGTATCGGGTAAGGCACTAGGTCTTGGAACTGGGATTGTTGGTGTATCCAGTTTCCTGAGAAATCGGCGATTTCGTAAGGTAATTCTACCTGATCCGTCAATTCTGATACGGTATTGGTGGTTGGGGAGGGTTTCAATGACCTGACCTGTTGTGTCCCATCGGCGGGTTGTTGGTCGTTGTAGTGCCACTATTTGTCCTTTTTGAAGGGGATTTAAGGTGTGTGCTGTTCTGTTGTATTGCTCTATGAGACGAGCGTTCCGCCGGGACAGACTTAACTCGCGATTTTGGGCTGCGGTTACCCAATTCCTGTGCCTTTTCACTTCAAAGAGCCCGTAAGACAGGCCCTTTGGGAAGATGTGAAAAGGGGCATCATAACCCCAGTACCCGTCGGCATGCCCACTGATTGGTGTAGCACTATGGTAATTACTGCCAAGAAAAATGGCAAACCACGAAGAACCATAGACTACCAACACCTGAATTCACAGTGCAAACGGGAAACACACCATACAGGGTCACCATTTCAGCTAGCACTGCAAGTGCCACCTAAACAAAAGAAAACGGTGTTGGATGCTGTTGATGGATATCACTCCATCCCCTTAGATAAAGAGTCCCAGCCACTCACCACCTTCATTACAGAATGGGGAAGGTTCATGTACCTGAGGATGCCACAAGGTTACCTAGCATCTGGAGATGCCTACACCCGAAGGTATGATGAAGTAATAAAAGACATCCCCCGCAAAGTAAAAATCGTAGATGACACCCTACTCTATGACTCTGACATTGAAGGAGCCTTTTTTCACACCTTCGATTTCCTCCTTCATTGTGCAAAAAACGGCATCATACTAAATACGGAAAAATTCCAATTTTGCCAAGACACAGTGCAGTTTGGTGGCCTCCAGATAACATCCTCTGGTGTAACCCCTTCTAAATCCATGCTGGAGGCAATATTAAGCTTCCCAATACCAAAAACGCTCACCGATGCCAGATCATGGTTTGGTCTGGTCAACCAAGTCGCTTGGGCATACTCACTGAGCCCAGTCATGCTTCCATTTCGTGATCTTGTAAAACGAGACTCTCACTTTACATGGAATAAAAGCCTCGAGGATGCATTTCAGCAGTCAAAGAAGGTAATAGTTGACTTAGTCCGAAAAGGCATTGCAACATTTCAAAAAGAACGAATAATCTGCCTTGCCCCAGATTGGAGCAAAGAAGGAATGGGCTTCCTACTTCTACAGAAGTATTGCTCATGCACCACTGACAAAGCTCCAGTTTGCTGCCCTGAAGGTTGGCGCCTGATATTTGCTGGTAGCAGATTCTGCATTGATGCTGAACGCAGATATGCACCTATTGAAGGCGAGGCAGCAGCAATTGCATGGGCATTGGAAAAGTGTCGCATTTTTGTAATGGGTTGCCCGAATCTCATAGTGGTTACAGATCATGAACCACTAAAAGGATTATTCGGAGATAGAGACCTTAGTAAAATCCAAAACCCCCGATTATTCAGGTTAAAGGAGAAAACACTCAGGTACAGATTCACCATTCAGTACTGCCCTGGGAAATGGCACAGAGCCTCTGATGCTGTCTCACGTAACCCAGCAGACATATCACAAGCACTCCTAAATGTATTCACTGCTGAACCCTCTCAATCAGACATCATAGAGTCTGACAACATGGATGACTGGGTCAAATCAACAACCCTATTAGCAACATTCGGTGCAAACGACAACCTGGAGCTCATCTCACCAAACGTTATCCGTGCGGCGGGACACAGCGACCCGCAGTACAAAAAATTAATTGAAGTAATACAAAATGGATTCCAAAGGACGCGCATCCTCACTGCACCTGAAATCCGTGAATACTGGGAAGTGAGGCACCGCCTAAGTGTTGACGACGGATTAGTGCTCTTAGATCAAAGAATTGTTATCCCCACCTCACAACGCGCAAAAGTATTACATAGCCTACATTCTGCACACCAAGGTGAAGTTGGCATGAAGGCACGTGCCAATGAATCTGTTTATTGGCCCGGGATGAATGCTTCAATTCGTAACATTAGAGCAGGTTGTACGTTTTGCTCAAAAAATGCCCCGAGTCAACCAAAAGAGCCAATCAATCTGACACCATCTCCTGATTGGCCATTTCAGCAAATCGTCATGGACATCTTCCATGTTGGGAACCATGGTTACTTAGCATGCGCTGACAGGTTAACAGGCTGGCTGAATCTATACCACTTGAGCCACGGAGAAGCAACTGCCTCAAGAATTATTTCGATTTGCCGGGACATATTTCAAACCTACGGCGCTCCTGAGGAACTCAGCAGTGATGGTGGGCCACCCTTCACATCACTTCCATTCAAGCAATTTTTAAAAGACTGGGCTGTTAAACACAGGTTATCATCTGCTGGTTACCCACAATCCAATGGTCGTGCAGAGCTCGCTGTCAAAACGGCCAAGAGAATCGTAAATGGCAACACAGGAGCACAAGGATCATTGGACAATAACCGTGCAGCAAGAGCCATCCTCCAATACAGGAATACGCCCATTCAAAACATTGGGCTATCCCCTGCTCAACTACTACTCCACCGCCGACTACGTGACTACATACCATCCCACCCCACACTCTATAAGCCACACGCGAATTGGATAACCGCAGCCCAAAATCGCGAGTTAAGTCTGTCCCGGCGGAACGCTCGTCTCATAGAGCAATACAACAGAACAGCACACACCTTAAATCCCCTTCAAAAAGGACAAATAGTGGCACTACAACGACCAACAACCCGCCGATGGGACACAACAGGTCAGGTCATTGAAACCCTCCCCAACCACCAATACCGTATCAGAATTGACGGATCAGGTAGAATTACCTTACGAAATCGCCGATTTCTCAGGAAACTGGATACACCAACAATCCCAGTTCCAAGACCTAGTGCCTTACCCGATACCCCTACACCAGTGCCACAAACATTCGACGCTGGAATAACATCAAACACTGCACAGCCGTCTACAATAACACGGACAAAACCCCCTCGGGCATTGTCCAGACTACTTCCACACAACCAGCCAGGTTTAAAGGAACTCATCCCTCCCCAAAGGCCACTACCGACACGCGATGGGGGGGAAGGAGATGTAGAATAACAAGACAATAAACAGCACTTACCGGTGTAAGAGTCCCAGCTAGCGTCCAGCTGGCAGACAAAAATAAAGGAGGTTGTAACTTAATACAAACCCTGCAAACTAACTGAATCAAGCTGGTATTTATATAGAAATACCTCCACTCAGGTACCAGCAGCCAATCACAGCCCAAGCAATGGACTGTCCCACTTTAGCACAATGAGATGCTCCATTGCACCATAAATAGCTCTCTTCCTCAAGGTTGGATTACTCTTTACCTCAGCTTGCTCCACAACTGAGTGTTTATCTTGATCACGTGATTGTTCGACAGAAAAACTACGAGAGAATAGGGCAACAAGTAAACGAGAAGGGTTTGATGGACTGAAAACAAAGTGAGAACGAATAGAGTAGATAAAAAGGAGAAGGAAATAACAATGAATACCCACACACGCATACACACTGATGTGAAAATGTCAATTTTTTATGAAACGTTTTCATAAGAAACAGTTTTTGGCCGTTAATAACTACCTTCAGTTATCTACCGGTTAAGAAATATTTTATAACAGATAAATACTTCCAGTGATTCCATAGATGGAGAACTTGTGTAGCAAACGTTTGTCCCACACCATGTCAAAGGCCTTCAGGATATCTAACGCTATGGTCCTTGGGATATGTGTGTCATCAAGAGTCTCTCAACTCTGTGTGTAATTTTAATTAGGACGTCAGCAGTCGCTCGGGATGATCGAAACCCATACAGCTCGTCGCATGTGGTTGTTGCTATCTATTTGTTCGACGACGCAACAGCCACACACAGCCTTCTTTCCTAACTTGATTGATGATCTTCCAGAATACGCGATATCCGGTTTGTTTTCTTTTCAAACTTGGTCTAGACAGCATGCGCTAACCTGCACTTTGCGTATTCTAGAAATAATTACAGTGATTGAGGGTGGTTTTGAAAGTAGTAACGACCAGACTACATCGCTTATTGCGATAGATTTTGAAGTCGTAGTTCCGGAGTCATGTCGCTGTAGCGCATTCAGTGGTAAGTCAGAAATAGACTTTCTTTCCTGGAATTTTTTTGGGTATAAATTACTTCATTCCTGAAAGGATCACTTCGGAGACAGGGGAAGCTGCTTGGGTGAAGAATGTTTGAAGAAGTTTGCAACTTTCGTCATATAGCACAGAAAGCTATCCAAGTCTACTTTTACGTAGCGAAAAACCGTTCTATGGAACCGTAAATCAGGGGATCCTGACACAGATTAGTGAATGGTCTGACGTGCCAATGCAGGTTAAATATTTGGTTGAGCATTTGTCAAGACATGGTGTTAGAAAAAAGGGCGATGAGTTTCCTTGTTACTCCGTTGCATCTGTGGCAATAGCCGATGGAGAAGATTTTGTCTGTCTTCCTCATTATAAGAGGGATCTAAACATTCTTTGTGGTGAACACTGAATTCACCGCATATGCGAACTCTTGTCGAGGCAAATTCGTGATGATATTGTCAATCCTCTCTGGCATTCAATCGAAGACTACCGACCATTTATCCAGAGGGTGATGCAGAGCAAAGACCTATGTGATACTATGGAGAAGTGCCACGTTTAAGAACACATAGGTTGAAACCCGTCTTTGATGTAGGCACCATGTCCGGGACTTTCATGATTGCAAGTTATTGCACAGTATCTATCTATCTATCTATCTACACACACACACACACACACACACGTATATATATATATATATATATATATATATATATATATATATATATATATATATATATATCGAAATGAACATTGAACTGGTGTCTTACTGGAATCGGATAAAATGATGTTGTAAATACAACTGGTCTTCCTATAAAATATTTATTTCGAGTAACTTTCTCGTTTTTTGCTAAAGTTAAAATGTGATAGACAGTCATGTGGCTAAGCCATGAGATGTCTCGCATCCGATGCGATGCATATCATGGCAAAGTTATGATAGCTTTCATTGTACTGAATGCTAGACATATCATTACAGAAGCAACCGTCTCCCTATAACATTTTAACTTTGAAAATCATAAAAATGTGAAATCGGTAAAGTTACATACATATATATATATATATATATATATATATATATATATATATATATATATATATATATATATATATATATATATAAAATAAACAAGGTATATATATATATATATATATATATATATATAATAAACAAGATATATATATGTATATATGTATAAAATAATATATATATATAAATATATATATATATATATATATATATATATATATATATATATACATATACATATATATATATATATATATATATATATATATATATATATATATATTCAAAAATATTAAAATTTGAAAGTTATTGATGTCAAATCTTAGTTTCGAAAATTCTCATTAATCACTCGTCAGGACAAATTTATCCATAAAATTGATGTATACATACATTTATACAATTAATTCAATAGTATATTTTACTTTTATCGTATGTTATGAATAGTGAGGAGTATATATATATATCGATGTAGTTTAAAGGACAATAGTCTAATTTTTTTATGATTGCAGGCCATTTCTCTGGTTTCTAATGAAATATTAAGTAGGATGACTCCAATGTCTAAGTACTTTACGCTTCCACAAGCCATTATCAAGAATTTTTGTTGTTATTTTTTATTTTTGGCTACGTCATTTTCAGGTCTTTCAAGTGCCTTCATACAACATAACACAAAAGGCGTTGGTAATCGAATCAGAAATACGGACTTGATTAGAAATTGGTAAATTTTCATTTAGCATTACAACGGACACCAGAATAAACGATGAGAAATATTTAAAAAAAATCTTTTTAAATATCTTAGGTTTCTCTTAACTAAACTTGTATCAACGGAAAATAATTGCATAATTACACAAACCCACTCATGGAAGAGCTGAGACTACAAAGAATTTAGTAAAGCCACTGTTTCCCTATCTTATTGTAAAGCACATTCTTAAGACCGCATACCACCAGATATTATCAAATGAGTTAATATAATTTACCCAATACAGTATAGAATCTCCTGAGCCTCTGTTAGAGAGAATTCAAGGTTCCTCAGGCCATATGAAATTTCAAGATATTTAAGTTGTACAGAAAAAAAGACGACCACATTGAGTGTAATAACTACCGTGGTATCGCCATGTTAACCATTGTTGGAAAACGCTTTGCTAGAGTGGTTTTAACGTGACTCCAAGTACTTGTTGATCACATCATCCAGAATGCCAATGTAAATTCAGAGCTAAAACGTACACAAGTTGACATGATTTTCTCTACGTCAGCTCCAGGAGAAATGTCTTGAACAAGAGATGTCACTATACATCACCTTCATCGATCTCGCAAAATCGTTCTTAAAAAATAGAAAACACATCACCAAAGTCACAGTGTTGATGGTCAAAGTGTACAAGAAAGTATGGACCAACAGTCAGCTGGGATTGCGCACCAAACTAAAGGTATTTCAGGCACGGATCCTTAGTCCTCCGCTTTACGGCAACGAAAGCATAGATCAGCAAAAAACATACATCAGTGCACGACATATACTCGGTATCACATGAAGAGAGAAAATTACAAACACTTTGTGCTGGATCAAGAAGACTGCTGGCGTATAAATCTTCACATTTGTCAACGTTGACTTCGATGGCTGGGTCACATACATCGTATGAATGGCAGGCGTATAACAAAAGGCATCATATATGGTGAGCTTTTGTCGGGACACCATCCGGTAGACCGCCCAGCAGTCTGTTTAAAGGTGTTTGTAAGAGGAACTCGAAACGCACAGACATCGACTCTCTTAAAAGTGAACAAATATCAAAGAAATGCATACTGGATGAGTCACGAAGGTCGGAAAAACGCGATACCACCTGCCGGAGAAACATAAGAGAACAACGGAAGCAGAGAGAGTGATGTCAGACATCTATTCCATTTTACAGTTTCATCTGTTACACACGCGGAAAAGAGTGTCATACAACGACTGCTCGCAAATGGGCAATGATTCACCAAAAAGAGCCTTACCATTATCACGCCAAATAAATGGACACTTATTACTATTACCATCTTAATTGTTGCTGCTGTCGGAATCATTTTAGTCATTTTTTCTTGTTATTCGTCCAATTTCTTTGCTTGTGGTTTGATAGCACTAATATATAAGAAGTTGTTTAAATATTGTCTTCGTTCAAAGCCATATATCTGAACGGGTTTTAGGCCATGAATGATACCCATATGATAGTCTAGATCTGACTAGGCCCAATGGATGAAAGCATTGGTTGAAATAATCTAAAAAGATGACGTGATACAAAGGGCTGTGTGTTTAAAATCTGGCCACATCAGATAGATCAAAAACATGGAGATTTTAGTTACTAAAGGTAATTAACTGAAACTGAGATAACCAGATTATATTGCACGTGTAATTAGAACAATCTACCGCCGTGGACTAAATAAATGTATCGGTTACAAATTCCAAAGTATATTACCTGAAGAAGGCCGGAATGTACAACGGCTGAAACGTCGTGAATATATCAAAAAAGATGAGGACAGCTGTCCGAATAATGCAAATATCTAAAAATGTAAATTATATGTCATCTCAGAAATGTAGACACATATCATTTAAGAAAATGACTTGAGTTTGAAATGTAAACTTTTTGAATGAAAGATGATGAAACCAGAGAGAAGATATCGTCTTTCTTTTCAGTCATTCATATTATTATCATTGGTAATAACGTGAGATATAAATCTTCCATTAATTGGAATGTAGACCATCAGAAAACCAAGCACACTCACATAATCCTTAAAAAGAAAAACGAGTTATATTAGCAATTAAAAAAAAATACGAGGTTGCGGTAACGACATAAATTTGTAAATGAATTTCTCTCCAACTCAAAACTTTTTCAATCGATCATGCGCACTTAAAATTCTCAAGTGATTGCCTTTGCTAAACTTTGGTTGTCATATGAAAATCGAATGTTCAGTATAACTGTGTTTATTATCTCTGCTCCTCTTCTGAATAGCATCGATCTTCGACCACATATAAAAGACAAAGTATTATTGAAGGGTATTTCATACTCAGATGTTAGTATAGTGTATATTTGTAAGCACATCACATTGCGAAGGCTGATATCCGAAACAGTGAGGCACCTGAACATTGTATGAGCACTAATGACATATGAAAATCGAATGGCAGACTAAATAGATTACGAGCAAACACTTCTGCTGTCACCAATTAAGTCACGTTACGGCCACCTGATCAGACACATTTCTCGCAAGATATAGACAGATGCATCTTGTATTTCCAAAAAGAACACCTGGCTTTCCGAGACTAGTTTATTGGACTTATTTGTGGATCAAAAAGTTAGACTTCTCGGGTAAATATAGCACTGTGTCCAGGTGACTCAAAAAATGCACACACAGAAAAAATATGCATATGAGCAAACACAGACAGGGATATATATATATATATATATATATATATATATATATATATATATATATATATATATATATATATATATATATATTATACGTACTATCTCTGATATTGAGCACTTTATCCCATATATATAGCACACCTTAAAACTATATTTCTTCATAAATATATATATATATATATATATATATATATATATATATATATATATATATATATATATATATATATATATATACTTTATTTTAGGATATTACTTTCAACATGTAAATAACGCTACACAAAGGCAGTCATGTTTCAATTTGTATTAGCACATTATATCAGGCGTGACTAAAGGATTGTTAAGTAGACAATTTATCAGATGGAACTCACCAGAATATAACCTTTTTCACGTAAAAACTAAACTAAAAGAAAAGAATAAGAAAGGAAGAAAAAAGATACGATGACTTTTCAGAAAAAAGGAAGAATAAAGAAAAATGGTAGAAAAGAAGATGGAGGAGATAGCAGCCGATAGCTTTTTCTGTATAATCAGATTCACCAATCAAAATTGCCTAGTATAGCTAAGCGGTCATGACTCGCCGATATAAAATTGTACGCAAGTTAAACGTTATATTCGATACAAATGCAAGTTAGTTAACTTATTAACATAAGACGCATGACACTTCCCATGAGAAAAGAAACGTAATTTAACAAGGTATTAAATAAAACTTATAATTTGTGAATTAAAAGTTAAAATTTCTTACTTTTGTCGGAAAATAATATGGCCCGTCAAGAAATCAATAAAAAGAAAAAGAAAAAAAAAAGAAATAGAAAAAATTATAAACAAAACTATAAACATATATAGATCAAAGAAAATGTTACATATAGATAGATCAGACAAAACTTAAGTTATATTGCTCTACTATCTATTGTAATGAACCCGCTCTTAATTAATGTTACGAACGTCGGAAATTATATTCGATTTGTTCTCATTTCATATATATATATATATATGAGGCACGGTGGAGTAATGGATTGAGGAATCGGAGAGCCGAGTTCGAATTCCAGTCGAATTCACTTACGTGCTAATACCCTTGGGAAAGGTATGAATCCTCTTCTTCTCCCTCCAGCTATGGGTAAAATAGCAGGACAGACTGCGTTCTATAGCCTTGGATGGCAACTGGTCTAGGAGAAGGACAACTCTGAATTCAAAACCTGCGGAGGGTCTTTTGGAAACCTTGTGGCATTGGGTGCACCAAGTCTCTGTATTCGTCCCTCCAAAAAGTGTGGATGGTCCTGCACGAGGCCTTCACCACTATAATCAAATCTCATGTGCCGGTGTCGGGCTGTCGGTTTCCTGGAAACTGATCTGCTTGACCCTCATACGTCGAATCTCGACTGGAGAGTCGATCATATATATATATATATATATATATATATATATATATATATATATATATTATTATTTATTTAAAAATATAATTCCAACTCGCTACATATGAGGTCTCATGTTTCAAAACAAGAGCCGAAAACTTCAAAATAATATTTGAATTAACTTGACTTAAAGTAGGCTCTGTTCAATCTTCAAGCGAAATTTTTTTTGGAATAACTTATTTCTGAAATTTACGAGTTTTAATAGTATATTCAGAATTGAAATCAAAATTTCCATGGTAACATCAAGGGCGGATTGTTTAGAATAGTCAAGGGTGGGTTGTTAATAATTTGTATCAGTATAGAGTTATAAAATAAAAAAAAATAAAAAATCTCCATGGACGCTCAAGCCAGACTATGCGAAAACTTCCTCCGTCGTTAATTTAGCCACCCCCACCTTACCCTGACCCGGCATCTATGAAAGTAACTCTATATAAGAAAAAAAGTGCGTATGTATGAGAGTATATGGAAATGTAAGAAAAAATTATATAATGTATACGGAATTTCTACGTATTTATGTGTAAATGCCGTCTTGGAAAAAAGGTAGAAATTAAAACTTTTTATTCGTCTTTACAAACTTTTTATTTGAAATGAAACAATAAGTTGTGTTTAAAGGAAGTTTCATAATGAAGTCCCAGAATAGCTGAATCCCTCAGACATTTCTCTTTTTACTGTGTGGTCTCAGCCGCAAGCCATTAATGTCAGCCATTCCCCGATAGAGAGCTATTGCCCTGAGAGACGGGCTACATGGGACAGTGTTTCTTTAGGTCATTTGATTCAGAAAGATAAACTCTTCAGTTCTAAAACTGGAATGATTCAAGAACTGTGCAAGAAACATTTTATTTATAAGAGCAGAGTGCTAAGATATCCCTTATGCATAATGTTGGTATTTTATCAATGTGAAGAAATATTAAATATAATATACCACACATTCTTATTCACAAATAATTAATAGGATTCAGTAAAAATGTGTTTATGTAAAAATTAATAAGCTGGTGAGGTTGAAATACAAATCTGCGAACTGGAAATCTTTTCAATTAAAAATGCATCAGTTCCTGACACGTGTGTGTGTGTAACAAGCGATTTCATCGTATGAACAATCGAATCTCTCTTATGTCAGCCACATAAAGATTAATGATTTAATGGGGATAATTATTCATTTCCTATTTGTTTTCCTTTTATTTTATATGTACGGAGTTAGACACAATTTTTATCATATATTTTATAATTACCCATTTTTGTGAAATTCTTTTTAGAAGGAGATCGACATTAATCGGGACCATAGAGTCTATTTTAATTGTTCCCTCCTAACCGCATAGTGTATTCCTCACCGGAGTTACATACAGTTTTCAATTCAAAGTTATGCTTCTCCTAGGTTGGTTGTCACTGTTTATCCATAGCTGGGGGGAGGAAGAGTTGGATTCTTATATTTCCCGATTGTTTGTCTATATCGATGATTTGAGATATTATGATTACTTACATTATTTACATTATTCGGACTGTTATCTTCATCTTCATTGCCATATTCACAACGTTTTGGCCGTTGTACGCTCCACCCTTCTTCAGGTGATTGGAATTTCGAACAGAAGCCTTTATTTCATCCACCGGGGTAGATTGTACTAGTTCCACATTACATGCCTCTTTCGGATCCCTCAGTTAATTCCATTTAGCACAACTTTCCAAGTTTTGGTTTACCACCACTGCATTCTCAAGGACATATGGCCCAGAGGATAAAAACGTTGGTTAGATCCAGTGACTAGTCTCAAATTGTTGTGAGTTCAATACCAGGCCACAATCTATTAGTGCTTGTTCTCCCCACCACCCGCCATTTACTTTAGAATTCTCTCGTTTTTCAGGTATTCACCATTCTCCACTTCTGTATCGAACGAAATTTTCTCATGTCTTATTACTTAATTACTGAAATTAATCTTTCGCTATTTCGGTAAACGCCTCTTCATTGTCGTTCTGTTCTTATATACATGATTATATTGTTTCCTCACTGAATACAGGTCATTTATTCACTGGTGGATTGTCTTATTTTTCTTTTATAACTCAAGCATAATTTAATTTTAAGGTCGATATTGTATTGTAACTGAACAAAAGATTTGACATAATCTACGGGTCTGTTAAAAGTAAAGTTCCGTTGATAACTACATAAGTAGCATAATTATTTATCCAACCATTCATACATGACCTTAAATATGTAGGGATATAATATGCTTCCCAAATTTGTAGGACCATGAAAAGTTTCTTAAATTTGTTTACTTACAGATACCTATGTTCCTTTCTTATTTTTCCCTTGTTTGTAATCTCACTGACAAATACAGCGAATAAAAATATAAGAAATCAGTTCGTCTTACATTTTGTTCACAGATGTTGTTTCAAGTTTCAGTAGTTTCTGTTAAATGAACATGTAGCGGGATAGTTATTGATGCTGGAATTGAAATTATTGTGCTGAGTTCAAAGTGAGGCCTAGTCAGCAACGTACACACGGCCGTGATATGGATGCATTTCTTTTCTCCTTGTTTAAATATCAGGATAACCGCTCTTGACTTGCAAGGTAATGAAGCAAGACTCGGTAATTGAAATTATGGAGAAGTTAAGGGGAAATTTCTTCAATTATGTTTTATAAGATGTCATGGTATTTTAAAGAAAACAAAGGGAAACGATCAGAAAAATATCATGTTCTCTCACGAAATAAACAAAAAATAAAGCAAAAAACAAAACAAAAAAAACAAAAAAAAAACAACAAAAAACGAAAAAAAACATTATCTTGATAAAAAGGTTCCAAACACTACATTTTTTAATTGGTTAAGAAATCTTAGGCATTATTTAACACTTAATAAATTGTTATTTCTTGTGCTATTCGTCAGCAACAGTATGTCTTTTAAAAGCAATCGGAAATATTCAGAATTTAAATAAACCAGATATCAATGTCCAGAAATGAAAACTAGCCAATCAGATTTTATCAGCACATATTCTCTTCTCGATAGACGCGAAAGTAATGTAGCATTTGGGAGAAAAAATGACTGGAAATGAAAAAGAAAATGCAAAATGATCAAAATGTTATTTATGAAAACGATGACCTAGATCTGACTCTGAATGTTGAGCAACTGTTTTAATATTATTATAAGGGATATTCAAAAACAATACCAGCTTAGTACATTTGGAATAATATATGTTAATGCATAACTATTTCTCTCTTTCGCATCACCTCTCTGTATACACACAGAAACAGGTAGTGATCCCAAACAACACGAACATCCTATCAGTACGTAATATTGTCAGCTAGTTCTGAAATTTAAATTTGTATAGACTTTTTGCTCCATTATCAAGTACATTTTATTTATTTTTCGCCAGCACCATTAACCAGTAGTCTCAATGAAGTCTTTTCTACGTTCACACTCACAATTTTTTTTTAAATTCATAATAACATAGCGTAATGAAAGACGTTGGCAGACATTGCTCACCTGTTTGTGAAACCAGTTCATTAGTTACTTCTAGTTTTTAATATGCGGTAATGACGTCAGAATAATGTAAAATGCAGGACTACTATTCGATAATATAAATAACAACTATAAAACTCTCTATATCAGTAAAAACACCAGGCGCATTGAAAAGAAGAAAGTATTGAACTAAATTGATTTAAGTCTTAGAAAAAAAAATATTATTCTTTTGTAATAAACTTCATCATTTTCAATACGTTCGAATTTTTATTAACGTATTCTGGTTATTTGAGCTGAGGTTTAAAAAATGTTAGCGAACCAAATATACTGGTGAGAATAACAACTCGATTTCCGAGAAGACAAACTTCCCCTGAACGATCTATAATAATGTCTTCCAAGTTCATTACGAACTCAACTAAATATATATATAATTACATGAATCATTCATACAAAAAACAAATATAGAGGTTAATGATTTAAATGGCGAGAATACATCTTCGCATACAATTTCAATAAGTTACACTAACCCCGAACCTGTGTAAGAATGATATGATCCCTGTTTATAGATTCCAGTTTCATAAGGTCTTTTTAATTTTTACAAGCTCTCGTCTGTTCCTATAGACATCCTCAGATATGGAAATAGATTTGTTCTTGTGCTTTTTTACTTCTCGGTAATAAGAAGAAAACGAAAATAGAGATGTAATCCGAAAAAATGCTATGAGAAATGTGTTACTGTTTTGGAACGTGCGGTCGCAACGCTGAGTTTGAATTTGAAATTTTAAGGTGGTGCGTTTTTGTACAAATATAGTAATAACAGAAATCTTTTTTACTGGTATATATATATATATATATACATATATATATATATATATATATATATATATATATATATGATGCGATGGGTAAATTGTCGCTATTTTATACTTTTAAATAGGTTCCTCCATTAGGTCACATACAAATGCAGCATATCACGATGAAAAAAGGTCCATAAATCAACTAAAACAAAATTTTATCTTAATATGTTTATGTCGTTTTGAAGAGGCAAGACCAAAGTATTTTTTAAGTACTTTTTGAAACTCTTTCTACTTTCTAGCACGTAGAAAATTTTGGTTATTTTTTACGACAGCTCGAGAAGAGTAAAAAAAAGGTTTGTTTTATTTTGCGCTTTTCCCGAGGAAAAGACAGGTTAATTTAGGAAATTCTTGCAAAATTAAATAATTGCCGGATTTTAATGAAACTTTCAGGACTTATTCACAAATGAATGAATTTTTGTTTTAGGAAATCTTGTTAAGAAGACATGTTTCCACCCACTTACATATTTTCATGAAATATCAAGAAATTACATCTTCACGCGCAGGATTTGTTTTATTAGTTATAAACAGGACTCTTTGCAGAAAGCAAATCACCAGTTATTTTTGTAAAACAGTACCCCATATTATAGAAAATCTGCTCTGAATTAGAAAAAAAATGTAAAAAACTATGACATTAATTAATTAGAAAAGATTTCACCTGTTTTTGTAAATACGTTATACTAAGGACATTTTTTCGAAGAATAATGTATTTTTTACAAATTTTTTTTCCCATTTAAAAATTTTTTTTCATTAACTTCTTAATATTTCAAAAATCGTTTAAAATACTTTATTGCTTTCAAGCACGTAATACAATGATAAAGTTAATGAAAAAGTAAATTTGCGAATCGAAATTTGAAACGCATATAACAGTCGTGTGACCGAAAATATTTTGAAAATAATTAAAAAAAAAAAATTGTTGAAAAAAACGCTCATAATTTCTAGGTATGGAAATGTATACATGACATTATCCTTAAAAATTTTAAACAATTATCTAATTAATAAAAACTTTAAACTATTATCTAATAAAGAAAGTATGAAATAAAAAACAGATATTACATAATTGCTGAATAAAAATTTTCATATTTAAAAAGTACTAGTTAAAAACGAAAAACCGCGTTCGCGTACTTTGCAAAAATTGTCAATTTTGATCATCCATAGTAACATGTCATCACCTCGTCACAATCGATTTCTTTGATAAATTCAGACACATCGTTAAGAAATGTTTGGATACAAATTTTTGAAGCTATAAGTAAGTACTGTTTGTTTCATATCAGATTAATTTAACTTTAATTTTTCTAATTTTACTCAAATAACGTGTCAAAAATATATAAATTTATTTTAAGAAATTTAAAATCAAAATTTTGTTTGTTTACAATTTTTTTAAAAATTAAGAAAATAGCCGCTTTTAAGAAAATTAAACAAAATCGAGCAGATATTTGACATTCCAATCTATATAATTTCTATCTGAAAGACATCAGAACATGTTACTTACTGTAAGTAATAAATTTAAAGCTTTAGCTTTTCAATTAATTACAACATATTTGTCTTGTTGATTTATGAGCTTTTTTTTAATCGTGATATGCTGCTTTTGTACGTGACCTAATGGAGGAAGATACTTTTAAATATTTGCACTTGAGCTTTCGGTAGAGAATGCCAAGCAGTACAGCATGCCGTTTTCAAAGGCATCTGTAATCTGTACTTGAAGCCAATGACAATTTTATTGAATTAATGTACCCTTTAGTATTTTAAGATATGTTCGTGTTATTTTGTAAGTATATCTATTAAAATGAGATATTACTATTATTATAATTTTTACGTAATTTAGACGCGTTTGTCGTTTAGGATTTTATCGGATTGGGCTTCTTTACATTGATGCAACTGCACATGCGCACAAACGAGAGATGCTGAAATATTTTGATTTAAATAATTACGTGTTTAGGGTATATACTTGAGCGTATAAAAAAATTTAATGAATATAGGTGTGTCTAAAATGTCCATTACACTTTCCACAAATCAGGTAGAAACAGCTCAAATAAACAGAAACTGCAATTGTCTTGATTTTTTAAAGGAGGAGAGTGACATCTGAATATCAAAATCAACAGAGAGTCATGCAATCATATTATATTGCAGATATTATTGTAGATATATATTACACTCGATATAACAATGGATCGAATGCAGATAGAAAATTCTTACAGTAGGCCAAAGTTATGACGATTTCAAGCACGCTCGAATAGCGTCGGCTCTTGTCCCCTTAATACAACGGAGAGTGTCTGGCAAAAGTCACCGGATAGGGGGACAGTTATACCTCCCATGAGGTCATCGGAATATCCTTCAGAGAGCGGTTTACGGGCCTCGAGTGCAGTTTTGGGACTGACAGTGCACTCATCCCAGACGATGAGCTTACATCGCCTGAGTACCTCCTCTAGACCTGATTGCTTGGCAATACTGTATACAGCTGTTTCTGCCTTAATCAGGTCAAGCGGAAGTTTAAACGTTGAGTGCACTGTTCGGTCACACGGTAGTAATGTGGCAGCAATGCCTGAAGACGCTACTGCTAGCGCTAATTCGACATGGCGCCGAATTTCTGCAAGAAGCCGTTTTGTTATGAACGTTTTAACCGTTTCCCCAGGCGCGTCTAGGAAGAAAATTGATCCTGTATCCTGCCTGGTGGATGCAAGAACCACATCGTAAGCGGCCCTTTGGTGTATGAGAAGTTTTCGCACCTTTGTTGTTACATAGGCGTTGAGCTCCTCAACAAAATAGGATGTTTCCCGCACAATCCTAGGTGAGAGACTGGAGGAAGCCACACGATCTGGCGTTGGAAGCCCATTAGCGTCGAGGGATTACCCGTCCCAATTTCAACAAACAGGTTCTCAATGATTATAAGTGCCCTGTTGCAAATTTCATCGTTAAATGTAAGAGCCATTGTTGGACAAAACATTTGCGCTTCTCTGAGTATGTCTTCGGACAAAAATTCCTTGAGTTCGCATATTTGTAATATTGTGCGCAAAGCAGAGGGCATTTTTAAAAGAACTCCCTCAGCCATTGTGGCATACCACTGGATGTTGTCTTCCATTAACCGTCCGTAAGTTATTGTAGATCGTTGGACAACTAACTTACTGTCGCGTTGGCGGAACCGTGAATACACGAGTGTGGCGTCTTTTTTGACACCTGGATAGCCCTCGAAGTTGGCCCCGCACTTCCGCCGAGCCCAGGTGTTCTTTTTTGTACACACGTAGTATGAAGGCACGTCTGGGTACAGTAGAGTCCTAGCAAACTCGTCCTGTCGACAAAGGTTGAAGAACGCTGTAAACGCTGTGCCTTTGGTACGCGCAGCCACATCCATTGCTGTATCCGCAGAAAAATAACGAAGTTCGTCGTTTTGTAGGTGCGCAGCAAGCTGGACGATTGTTGGGAAACGTTCGTGGATGGGGAAGCTGAATATGTGCCAATGGCCCTCTGTGCTTCTAATGACGCGCCCTGCAAGGAAGTCCTGGGTTTCGTCAACGGAACATTCCTGCCTAATACCAAAGATTGCAGCATCATTCCCTTTGCTGATGTACTTGCATACATACTTGATGGAGCGAACTGAATGGCAATATTGGACATTGATGTGCGCATTGAACGCTTTTGTTATCAGGGGACAGCATGGCACTCTTATCCACTTGGTGGCCCATTACGACGGCTGTAAATCCTCCCTCAGCGGGACTCCTTCGCCGGTACATTGGATAACCATCGCATCATATAATGGTTCCGCTCACGAAATCTCGTGGGTACTGCTGGGTGCATTTGCTTTCACTGTTGTGACAGCTGGTGTAATTGTAATGCGACCTGCCGGGACCATGAATCATGTTGGTTGTCACTATTTCGTACAATTCAGGGTCAACCGTCGAATCAGGAATTTCAGCAGAAATAAGATGATCGATTTCTGTGGCCTAAATCTTGTCACACAGACAAATTAGTATATGTGCGT
Source organism: Acanthosepion lycidas (assembly GCA_963932145.1). NCBI lineage: Eukaryota > Metazoa > Mollusca > Cephalopoda > Sepiida > Sepiidae > Acanthosepion > Acanthosepion lycidas. The sequence goes on from OZ010574.1 coordinate 142,673,008, forward strand.
GAGACAGGCAGCGTTTCTGCCACTCAGTAGTGTGCATGCGACAGGAAACAGCCCCGAAAACCGGTAAGGGAAGAGAAGTGGGTATTGCAGTTCATCGTAGGACCGTTGCGTTTCACTGATATTTCGGAGCCCACGGCCGCGCGATTCGATAACAATATCACTTCTGTTGTGCTGTTCACCGCTGATAATGAAGGACACTTCTTTACTTGCGGGAGCATTGTAACGACGTTCGTGCTCTCCCTGAGGACATTTGACCGCTTCAATTACAATAATGAAATCAGAAGAAGTGTTATTTTCGAGAGAATACTTAAAACTGCGGACATAGCTGTTTGTCACGTGGACCATTTTTTGCAAACTCATGATATCCCTGCGAGGATGATAGTCCTGGCCTGTATCGTTCTCGGGAATAATGCCCATGCGGGCATCTGCCTGTTGATTGTAGTCAGCTATGAAGTATATTTGTAGAAAGGCCGAATCAGTGACAGTTTCTGGTAAAAGAGATCCAGTCCGGTGGTAAAACTGACCTTGAACCTGGAAGGTGGCATTCCAACCGACTTCGCGGAAGACATTACCACCAAAAGAGGTCATCTGGAAGACACAATTGTACGGTCTGATTTTTGCGAGGAAATGTTCGGAGTCTGGACTAGAACCCTCCAACAGAGCTTTCAACGGAGCAGGTAGCTCATGAAAAGGTGGCAACTGTACCTTACCGTCTGAACAACACACACCTGCAGACTCTCCAGGCCATTTTTGGCAATGACCACAGACAACTGACATGGATTCTATTTGGAGGTCTTTACGACCGGGAAACCTCAAATTTGTCTTATGGTTGAACGCCAGCTTAAACCAAAACATCTTTGTTGGGCTACAAAGCCGTCGCTGTGATTGGCGGTGCTGGTTATCAGTCTGCAACATTTCAAGCCCTTCAGTAGGTGTTTCTAGATCTCTAGCAGCCGAAGTTGAAATTACATCTTGTTGCCGCGTTTCCGACGCCCTTGCAGCAGAAGTTGTAGCGGCGTCGGTTGCATGGCGTGCGGTTTTCTCAGCCAGGGATTCCTGGGACCGTCGAATGGAAGTTGCCGCAGCTTTCACTGCGTTACTTGTGGTTTTCTCAGCTGTGGTATCCTGGGACCGTCGAATGGAAGTTGCAGCCGCGTCGGCTGCACTGCAAGTAGCTTTTCGATGCGAGGTCTGTCGAGACCGCAAAAGCGCTTGTGGTGAAGCCGCTTTTTTGTAGTCTTGCAAACATTAATGTAGTTTCCTCTTACTTTTCAACGAATATGTGTAAACTGATTTGCAGTACAAACGGTAGCTACGCTCACCAAGCGTTTCATGTGGCAAAACATACTGCCTCCGTTTGACTGGAAAGCCTCAAAGAGGCCTCTACCTCGGTTTCCTCCTCCCGTTTTCTCTTTGCCGCAGAGGCAGTTTTATAACGCCTGCTAAGGTTGCCTCGTCATGGTAATGTGGCACGCTTAGCAAAGCTCCCGTGTTGGTCATCGCCACAGCACTCAGAAGAGTGCAAGGCAGAGGTTGAAGTAGACGCCGGCCGCTTCTCCCCCAAGGAGGTGCACTCAATGGAATCCTGTTCTGTTTCCCATTAGACGGTAAGGCTTTTTTAGAACACCAGCTAAGGTTGCGTCGCCCGGGGTTTTTTGCAGCCTTTTCAGAGGTGCTGGGTTGATCATCGCCACGGCAGGCAGAACATTGCAAAGCAGAGGTTGAATTAGACGTTATGTGATCATCTGTAACCGGCGTTATTATGTGCTCCACCGCCTGTTCTGCATTGGTAACGTTAACGGTATTAGTGGTCTTTAGTTGCTGACGTGCGGATGTTCGTCGTGTAGGAGCCATTTGAAGGGTTGTAGAAATGCTGTATATGAATGTGAATAGAAATTGATGCCGAAGCTGAAGCGGTGCAACCTTGTTGTATACGAAAACTAAAAATGCAGTGGAGCGGTATGGAAAAAGCTTATCCTAGCTATGGGCCGTGCTTTCTGGCAGCACGAAAACCTCACTGTAAGAAGAGGTTACGCAACCAAAAACGTTGAAGCGTTGAAGGTTAAAAAAGTAGTGAAACACTGATGTGTACTGGGGAGAAGAGAAAAAACTTGCGACGGGGAGATAAAATATGTAATGGAAACGTTTAATCAAATAGTGAACTACCGAGTTGTACTGGGCCGCATAGTAAAGGCGGCACACTTCAACTTGCAGTGCAAACTGTAAGGTGGAAGCAAAATAGTTTGGGCAAACGATTGAGTAAATAAGTAACTTGCGACAGCGAAAATGAACTACGAAAAGCTAGAAATCAGTATGGATCGCTAAGATGGACTGGGATGCTCAGCAGAGGCAGCACCCGGAGATAAAATGGGTAATGCAAACGTTTAAGCAAATAGGTAACTTGCGGAGCAGCAATCTGTCAATTAATCCAAGGAAAGATTCGGTAATGGTGATCAAATCAAGACTTGAGTGCCGATTTAAAAGGAGAGTGAATTGTCATTGATTATTGTAGCCTGGACAATAGCCATGACTTAGACCAAGGAAAAAATGTAAGATGCTAGTGCGCATGATTTGGTAAGCTCAAGGCTTGGCCGTAAACGGGGTGAAGCTGCCTGCTGCATATGCAGCTTGGCTCTAACGCACGTGATGCCGGCGATAAGAATGCAAGGAGCTACAATGAAGCGTCTGCTCGTTTGGTTTATGCGACAACGAAAAGCCGCTAGCAGTTTGCCGGCATTAGCTTTGAAATCGTTTGGGAGGAAGCCTTGCTGTTGTAGCGCAAAAGTCGGCGTCATGTTTGGGATGCGGCCTGGGCTAGGGGAAAAGTTTTAAAGGATTGGAAAATGGGCTGCTGAGTGCGGAACCTTTTTCACTCAGCACATATGCGGGATTTTTTTTCAGTAAAGACGCGAATAAAGGAAGTGCATATTTTGGTAAGATGCGTCGATTAAAGCAGAAGTGTTGACAAAGTCGAATATGTCATTTATTGCTCAAAGTCAGACCTGGTAACAGGGATAAAAAAGCCAAATTTCTATGGCCCTTCATCCTTTCCAGAATTTGAGGTCAAATGTTTTCTTCCATTCCACTGCACGCACAGACCTGTTTCTTCCGCGGATAGTGTGACCTTAAATTAATCTGTATTTAGGAAATACCCCCCACCAAAAAAAACACATTTTTAAGGACTGAACGATTGTCGATTTGCACTCTGTTTGTTGTAGGGCGCTCAGAGTTGAAAATTCACATGCTGACTCCCAATGGCCTCTTCATATATCCGCTCGGTTTTCGCTACAAACCGACATGCGGTTCAGCCACAATCTGGGCGTATCCGTTGTTGGGTTTTATCGAGTTTCCGCGCTGTTTAGGGGTCCGTGGTCATGAAACTTGTGGAAAACACTCTAAGATTGTGTCAAATTTGATTGAAATGCGATCATTCCGTCTTTAAGTAGATTTTTTCGATTATCGATTTTTTCGATTATCGATTTTTTTTATTGTCGATATCTTCGGAACCTGATTCCGAACTCAATAATCGGGCCCGTCATGTCATACAGTAGCCATTTGCAAACTATTGGTGAAAACCGCATCAAAATGGGCGAGGTAACAACGCCCAAGACAGACACACAGACAGACAACATGACAAATATAGATTATATATATATATATATATATATATATATATATATATATATATATATATATATAGATAGATATAGATAGATATAGATATATATATAGAGAGAGATATATCGAGTAAAAAAAGATGATTGGTTAGGTAAATTATCTCCACATTATACTTTTTTTTAACTTCACGCATACGCTTTGTTTTCTTGTTGTTTTTTTTTTTTATTTTGTTGACTGTGTACCATCTAATAGGTTAAGTTACAACATTTTCCAATTCACTCCGGGAGAAAGTTGGAAACAGCATGATGTATTGTTTAATATTAGGACCGGAATATCCAGTACAAAGTTTCTGGGTTGCAATCAGTGTATATGCAGATTCGGAAAGAGTTAGATTGTTTAGGTGTTTGGAGTGAGCAGTAACGTAAACAAAGACAACGTCCTGAATAGTTGCTGGAAATTCCGAAATTTTTTGGAGGCCCTGGTTCAATCCAATTTCCATTTTACTAAATAAATTTATTGATTAGTAATTCAAAAATATTTTTGTGTAAATTTGGTAAATATATCAATGTTATTTCTATTTTCCCGTAATTTAGAAAATTTATCCCATTGCCCATATATTCTATGTTGTAAATTAATAATAAGCGATTTCAGGATGCCTAAGACAGTGGAGAATAGCCGACAGAATACAATAAATGCTCACCCGATAGCGGAGTCAAGAACTTGTGAACACCCGGATTTTACAGTCTCATGTCCACGCACCTGATCCTGGACCTGTTGGATAGCCGTACCCATATAATCGATTTCACATCAAAATTTATACTGATATACGACTAAACTCTTTTGATGGGCGGGCAAGACATCCTTTCGTCACGAGGTGAATGCTCATAAAGTTAAAAATGCTTCTGAACATTCCGGCATTGAAAAATGTCTAATTGGACAGCATATTCTATCCTCGTATGTTGCATTCAGAAGACAAATCCATGATAGGCTAACATATACAAGGTATTTAACGGGACTATATACCTTAAATATAATGAACTTTCAACTTTACGCTCAATGGTATCTGTGATAAAACATTCGGTGTAACCATTCTTTAAAAGAAGCTGTTTAAATTTTCTTTTGTCGGCATCATACCTTCACTCAGAATATAACATAAAAGCACGATGAGTAATGCTATTGAGAAGATTAATTTTCCTGGTTCTGGAAGCAAATGAGACCCAAGTAATGTAAACCCTAGAAAAAGTGAATATAAATTCTGGTAAGAATGCCCAAAGTTGTTCTTTCTACCAATACTTCCAGGAAAGGTAACTGTTCTCTTCTATATCCATAGTATATTGCAAAGAACGGCGAAGATCATTAAGATATGAAAAGAACTCTTCCGCTTAAATTACGAGAAGAAAACGACATAAACGTCGACATCGCGGAAGTAACTGTAAGAATTAGCAATACAATCAAAAGACTTTTTCTCATGAAAGCCAACGAAAATGTTAGCCATCAGAGGACGCAATTAGCAACCTATCCCCACTCCATCTATTTGTTTATACATAAAATTGTCGAAGCTGAAGGCGACAAACTTAGTAACCATTTCATTCAACTAAAAAAAGACAACCTCAGGAAAAGATCGATGCTTTGCGGGGTCAAGATACAGAAAATGTCGATTGTTTAATTAAGCGGGACATTTGTGAACAAACTAGATATATCGAACGGCATAAAACACTCACTGTAAGGTTTAGTTATCAATGTACGGATATAGGCAGCAAAATAAAATGAGTCAGACACACAATAATCCGATTAGAATAATAAGACTGGATCAAGAACTTCAATAAGCCATTTAGCAAAGCCACGATGAGTAGACAACATAGACAAAATAGGCCTCAGTGGAACGCCCTCCTAATTAATTTTTGGTCACTCATACATTCGAAGACGTTGTAAACCCATAGAAAACATATCACTCTAAATTTCCTTAGTCAAAAACTTACTCTTCTGAAGATCAAAAATCTCTTCAATAATAGGACTTCCTTTTTTAAGGTATCGTCACAATTGAAGTCTCTCAATTTCCCAAACTTACTGCAGTCAATTAAAATACAAAACATTTTAGCGTCAGAATCGTAATAATGTAATACTGCCAGCCTGGTCTAGTAACATATATATATATATATATATATATATATATATATATATATATATATATATATATATATATATATATATATATATATATAATTAAGAATTTAGCCGTTTGAAAATGTTCGCCTGCCAAGAGAACACACGAGAAGCAACAGAGGATTTACAGAATAATATGCTATTTCAGACGAGCTTTTAGACGAAGCAAATGCTTCACAGAAATAGGCAATATGTTAAACTAGCTGTTATTTTAAGAAGTAGTCTCAGATAAATTAATAGAGATGTATATAAGTATGTAGAAAGTATATTAAAGGAGGTGAGTAATAATTTTAAACGTTTAGAGTTGTGGATTTAAGAATTTAGCAAGATCGTAATGTTTGATTTTTAATATGTCTGCAAAAAAACGATGGCTTCCTATATTTCGTTTAATAATTGTGTGGTTTTCAAATGTTCAGTAATACACATTTTCTTCGGCAAACATAAAAAGCGAGTTTCGCTCAAAGATTTGCAAATTCTGGCTTGTTTTTATGATTTTCCATTTAACCTTAGGTGAATTTCCTTCGTCCTTCAGTTTCGAAAAGTATTTCGAAATTGATGTCATGCCTTTGTAAAGATGGATATGTCATTGAAATATCGATCTTTAAAAAGTCTTCTAGTCGATCACACATACGAATTAATATCCCTGTGACACTCATTTGATGAGATATAACATATACTCGTGGCGACGTTATGTTTCTATTCATCTTCCCACATGCTCTCAGACTCAACACGGTGTTCTTCACCAGGTACCTTGAGGAGGAAGTGCTGTCATGAGTTAAAAGTCTGGCATCTAGAAGACACAATGTCTAGCAATAGGGTTCTGCATCATGCCACACAAGCAGGAAGACAATATCATGGCTTTATCTGTCTATATTTCTGAGATTATGTTTTATGTACACTATTTACATTATTCGGAATATTGTCCTCGTCTTTGTCGCCATATTTATTACAACGTTTTGGTCGTTGTACGCTCCGGCTTTTCTTCCACTGGACACGGCACGCGGAACTAGAAATGTATACTCCAGTTTGGGAAATAAAGGGTTCAGTTCGACATTCAAACCAACTGAAGAAGGCCGTTGCGTACAACGACCGAAACGTTGTAATAAATATGGCAGCAAAGATGAGGACAATAGTCCGAATAATGTAAATAGTGTACAGTCCTGGCTGTCAGAAAATTTCTGCGACAAAATCACCGCTTATATCAAGCCGGCTAATTCCCCATACTACATCCTCTTGATTATTAGTCTTGAAACCATCAAATCTCCTTGTACCACCAATGATGAACTGAAGGCAAGGATTTTGGTAGCCTCCACCAAATTAAACAAAGAAACCACCCGGAAAAGTCGCAGGAGATTTCGATGTGATTTGGTGACTGTTGCTGAAGCCAATAAGGGATTTCATTGAATAAATTTACTCTGTATTAATCCATGATACTTGTGTAATATTGATAAATATAAAAATTAAAATGACATGCCAGTGTTATTTTCATTTTTGCATAATTTAGAAGACAATTTATTAAAAGCTTTTATTATCGAATGCTATGCTCGTACTCTCATTAAACAACAACATTTTACGATGCTTTATACAGAACATGAAGGTACGTTTTAACTTATATAATTTCTACAAAATAAGAATTACTATAGCATATTAGAAAGTTGCTTTTTCCTACATTCTGCGAACAAATATTCAGAATAAATGTTTTTGATAATAAATGTGAGGTCTGTAACGCGCAAAATATACATTTTATATATCCAGATATTCTATTTAACATAACACATGAAGACATTATATATCTATTTTTCAAATTTGATTTTAGAATTACATTGTAAATCTTACGAAACATGTACATTGTAGCCTTTATTTTGGTTTTAACATTTGTTTTAAAATAGCTGTGCCCTATAAACACACACACACACACATAAATAAATAAATAAATAAATATATATATATATATATATATATATATATATATATATATATATATATATATATATATATATATATATATATATATATATATTGCAAGGAATAGATACAAATTATTTCTTAAAGGCATTATGAAAAATAAAAAGTAAGAGATGAAAAACACTCACAGAACAGACCAACCGGTTTCGTTCCCAAGCTCATCAGGGTGGACTGGGAACAATTATTGCAATCAATATTTACTCACACAAACCCCCTTCATACAATTAAAGCATTAAAAAATGAAATGATTAATGGTATAAGGGGGGAAGAAGAAAAAAAAATTTCAAACCGCGCGAATATGCACAGCACAAAAAAAAAAAAATTATTTGGGGGGTAGTGTGAGGGGAATGTATGATACACACTAGAGTCTAATAATGTGAAGTCCAAGGAGACAGTCTCTTTGCTTACAAAGAGATGGCTCCCTGGACCGAATATACAGAGACTCAAGTGCTCGCAAATGAAATGGAGAGTGCGAACTGGACAGTACAGTAAACCAGTTCGGACTGAAATCCTTTGCACAATCCCTGCAATTTATCAAATGTTCTGTGATCGCTGACCCGGAAGTATTAACCAACTGGCTCTTACGGGCATCCGGATTAAGAACTCGCAATGGGACATGCTGCCTGATCCTACAATCTAAACGTTGGAAAGTCCTTCCTATGTAGTTGCTACCGCAACCACATTTAAAAGAATAAATCACGGAAGAAACATGATGGGGAGGAAGAGGATCCTTACGTATAGAGGGAAAGGCAGAACGAGTCGCAAAATGAATCCTAAGTTGAGCTGAAAAATAACACAGATGGACAGCAGACAAGACCCGTCTGGCCAAAAACTCGCCCCGCGAACCAATAAATGGAAGCCGCAAATAAACGGGACATTTCTGAGCTAAATATTGTTTTTCCTTTCGAAAATTAAGAATCTTATCACGCATAACACTATGAAGAATATCACTAGGATATCCATTGTTCAATAGCGTGCAGCGGACAAAATCCAATTCTTCATCCAAATATTGTTGACTGCAGATCATCAAGGCCCTATGAGTTAAAGTCTTGAAGAGATTAATTTTACGCTTTTATACTGTACTATATATACATATCCTCTCTACTTGTATACCCTATATTCTTTTTTGCTACTCGCCACGTTTTTTTTTAAACTTTTGTCATTTGGTATGATTTCCAGAAGTGGATCATAGAGTGAACTTTGCCTTTTCTACGATCGCGCCCTTTAAAATTATAACCTTCTCTCTAATCAAAGTCGCAGCAATATCTTTAAATGAATTTGTGAGAAATTGAAATCGAATCTGTTCAATGATTTCAAATCAGTTTTACTTCAGACAAATCAATATGTATAATGATGTAAGTGTTGGAAATACATATTACCGGACGAAGCTCCAATGTACTTAAATTCCCGACGTTAGGCAAGCCTCCAAGTTGACAGCAATTTGAACTGGAGGAGAATATTTTGCACCAGATCGTTGTTCGAATCCACCATTGAGAATTGCACACTTGTAAACTGAAGGAACACCACTCTCTTCATGTGACCGAAGAAGAGACCTAAACCTACAAAATGTGTGTAGCATTAATTAACACAGGGGGCAAAAACTTTTCCCATCAAGCATATTGCAAAGATTACCTCATTCATGCACATGGTACGGCAACGTAAGCTTGAATGTAAATGTTAATTAAATTTATTAGTAATATTTATTAATAAAAAAATAAAGTTTGTTCTTGGACTGAGAAATGAGACATTGCTATATCTTTAATCATTTTACCCCATGCAAGGTGATAATGCCACTAAAACGCAAGGGGATGATTGTGAGAAAAAGAGAATTAGAAGCCATTGGTAAGGAGAGAAATAGCAAAGAAAGAACAAGTTCAGTTAGACAGGAGATGGGTAAACAAAGACAGATAAGACTATAATTCAAAAGATCAGAAGGTTCACTAGAGTTCATAAAGACAGGAACTAAAAAAAGAGTATTTCCAACAAGCTATAAAGCAAAAAGCAGAAAAAGGCAGAACGTAATTTGTTGTACGGTGTGAAGAGAACAGAAGTCAGTTCAGGAGCAAATTTTCCGCGACAAATGCAGGGGGGGGGTTGTCACTGAGATGATAGTAGAAAACATGGACGAAATTAAGTGCATATCGCTCAGTTGCAATTAGCTTATCGGGGGATAATCAGGCAAATATACTCCTGAAGTTTCGAGTGTAGAATTAAAAAAGAATCTGCTAGAGATGAATATAATTCAAAATGATTGAAATGAATAGATTGAGGAGTTATTCCTGTTCAATACATTCTTACATAGTCGCCAGTAATCTCTCGAACCAGACTTGTGAGAGACTATAAGATTTCTCATTCTATCAGCAGATTGAATTTTACCTTGTGGAAGACACGTTGCCTCTAATTACGGGCCGATAATTTTTTTTATATTATGATCCGAATTGTCACGTTGTTATCGGGTGAAAAAATGATGAATGTGCACCATAAAGGCTAAACAAGCAGGAAGAAAACCAAGGAGACGGTTTAGTTTTCACTTAGTATTTCCGTGGTGCATCCAGATGTCACTCAGTAATAAAGCCAATGACACAATTTCAACAGAAATATTAATAAAATCTCACTATAAGAGTTTCAATCAATGCGTTGGTAACAAAAAAATATGATAAGGATTTTTTTATGACGTCGCAATCCCGCCCTAAATCACCGAGCGAGTCCTTAGGCGATCCTTACAGCCAGGCTTGGAGATGGTTCCTCGACCTTCAATTATCACCCTGCCCAACGTTGTGTTTGTTTGGGGGGGGGAATAATATTCTCAACGTCGCTGATCCGGTAGCTTTGACGAGATGACGCCAGAAAGAACAAAGTAAACGACAGCGTTGTAGAACAACAACTTTATGTCAAAAGTTCATACATTGAACGTTCTACTCACTAGATTAACAGCATTCAGATTTTCAGCACCTCCACACTTGAAGTCCCGTGACACTATGTCTGGCCAAGCTCGGTAAACTGGTACAAAGCTGAAGTCTGATTTCTTCCACTCTGTGATTTCCTCGGGCCTAACATTGAGTTGTATTTGGTAATCTGGAACGAGTTCGGAGTTGAAGTTATTTCTGCAGAATCCGCACGGTGTTTGGCGAAGCGAGTCCTGAGCCAACTGGCAAACAGCAATTCAAACAGTCTAGTTCCTCCTCTTCTCAATGCCCTGTACTGTCTTCTCGCTTCGATTGTTGATATTTATGGACCTTTGCGTATCCCGTCTCAGAGCATGAGGATGGTTGTGAAATTGATTGCCTAACCATATTAGGGGATCCCTCCCCCGAAGAGTTATTTTGGCAGAATATCTATCCGCCCTACTCCCTCCACCTTGTGTGGATGCCCCTCAACATTACCACATGATTGATGTAATCAATTCTTTTGTATTCCTTAAAATTCCATCTGCGACTTTTACCTTTTAAAAGAAACAATTCTGCGTGATAAATTTTATCGCTTCTTAAGCAGAAGAAGAAAAATATAACTACAATATCATTCCTATTTTCCAAGTCCTATCAACTGATCGAATTATCATCCAAAATTTCCATCAGCAGGGAATAATTATCGACATCTGGTGTGGTCGGTTTCATCTGGACTGCATTTCTTGTCGCTTCTCCATGCCAAATTTTTGGTCAACAAATGAGAAAAAGAGAGAAATCATTTTAATAGAATTGATTGCGTCTTAGGCAGATGAATGAATACTATAACTACAATGGCATTCCTGTTCTCCATGTCCTATCAAGTGAATGAATTTTGGCTAGAGATACGTTATATAGCCGCCGTGGATACATGAAGTCTGTAAAATGTAATCTATTTTACCACGCGGGTCAAGTGGGCACTTAAAAATACCATCAATTATGATTAACTGTGCCATTTACAGATGCCTTCTATCTAGTTGTCGTTAGCACCCGCACACAGAGGTGGGGAGGGAAAGGAAAAAAAACCTCTCCCTCTATCCTCCTTTTTCTTGTTATCAATAAATATCGGTCTATCGCAAAAAAATCGATTTTTGGTTTTCCAGTTTATTCTGAATGTTTTATTTCTAATCTACCAGCACATTCGTAATAGTGCCACGTCTTGTTTAATTGACGAGCAACAGGAAATAGGCAATACCGCGTAGGCAGAATCGTCAAGAGGACACAAATGCAAAGCACGTCGACATGTATCGGGATAGGAAGTAATAAACAAATCAAGAAAAGAACTCTGACGATTAGTGTTACTAAACAGCTAAACTATTAGATAAAAACATGGAGGCGACGCATTCTTTGAGCTACAAAATTAACTTTTACCTTTCTTATTGGTTTTAAATTATTTAGCAAATTGTTAAACAATATGGAATAAATTTTCCAGTCTATATCGTGCCAGAATTAACACTTTCTCGCGATCAACCGAGCCTTGTAAATTATCACAATGCTTCAAAGAGGTCAAAGCGGAAGCACAATGAATAAAGTCAGGTTTGCTTGAACATTGGTATAAATTTTAAGAGTAACCATTTTGAGTAACGGTCCTCTATTTCTATTTCGAGAAGGAATAAAACTATATTGACAACACAATATGCTCTGCAAACATTATAACCCACATACTCATCTCATATATATATATATATATATATATATATATATATATATATATATATATATATATATGCAGAGATAGAGTGAGAATGTATCTCTTTCTCTCTCTCTCTCTCTCTCTATATATATATATATATATATATATATATATAAAGGCTTCGAGGTCCATATATTTTCATCACTGACCAGTTGGAGTCTCTCAAAAACCTGCAGTCATTCCATATTCTTGTTTAAATCCCAACAGAGACAAAATCCTATTTCTGTGGATATTCTTGGAAACAACATTGCGTTGCATCGTGGATTTAAAACCACTTCAGGTATTGAATATACAGTTATCCAGTCGCTGTCTATTTCAGTTGTACAAACCATTGGCAATGGTAACTGTTAGTGATGGGAAAGGAAGTGGACAATGACTCTCCCAAAAGAGAAATGACAAATCTAAAATTGCTATTGTTTCTTTTAAGTCACATTTAAGATAGAAATCGTTTGGGAAAAGATGGCAGGTTATATAAATTACGCAAAATATCAAAATTGAAGAAAACCTTTCTAAAGTTGAATAGATATAAGTAAGCAACCAGACAAATATACATATGCACATGTTGAGGCGCCATTAGAAGAATTACCAATTAAATCTCGTAGTATAATTGTTCAAGAAATATGGCTGTATTTCAGAATCCGTTAATATATCAATATGTGCTTGTACAAAAATAGAATTATGTCATGAAATGGGGAAAAGATAAGATCATGTACAAAGATTTCTTTATATAGGCGCAACAAGATAGAATTATATTTGCATGTGTAGAATATGTCTGAAGGGTAAACATTTTTCAGAGAAATAATATTATTTTATACACACACACACATATATATATATATACATACATACATACATATATATATATATATATATATATATATATATATATATTGAATAAAAACAGACCAATTTAAGGTTCCATGTAATAAGTAATTTCACCACAACTCCTTTAACAGGGCTATGGATCATCAGACTTTACTTCCAAAGGTTGAAATGAAAAATGATAAGAAATTCACACGTTTTGATGGACCTCATCAATCATATGTAAAATTAACGAAGTGGGGAAGTAAGGTGGGAGAGAAGATAAGATGCGAGTAGGTTAGGTGTACCATTTCAATTCCTTATTCTTAACCCCCCTGTCCGTCGGCTAGACGTTGTTTAAGCCTAACGCCTCCTGTCTCTATATATCGATGGGTAAGGGGTGAAGACCGACATTAAAGGAAGAAGCTACAGCAACCCTAATAAATTACATTCCACGAGGACAGGTTTCATTCAAATTCTTAGATGCTGTTAATTCGCGTTACTTTAACGGGCATATTTGGGAGGTTAAGGTTTGATGTAAATCTAAATGTCTAAACAATCTACGAAGAATTTAATTTGGAGTTCGTTGGAGCTTTGGGTATTTTCTATAAAACAGTCGATTAGAGAAACTCATAGACAGTACATTGAAAGAGTAATACATTTTATATTTAGTAATCCTTTTTTATTTTTTTAAGAAACTTTTGTCTTCTTTGTTGTTAAGTTGACTTCTATTCGTTTGATTTTTGTTCATTTTTGTTGTGAAATAACTTATTACATGGAACCTTAAAGTGGTCTGTTTTTATTCAAACATATTTGTTCTGAAATTACATTGAGCTCTCTATATATCATCCTCTTTGTGTCTACCCATGCGGATTACCTAGTTTTGCATAAACTATATATATATATATATATATATATATATATATATATATATGAGCTTGATGTGAATGTTGGTTTTTCTGTTTTGAAAGCACCATTGAAAATGTCTATAAATCTGGCCAAAACTACTTAATAAAAATTAATTAAATTCTCCTTGTTTGCCGTAGTTAATATTATGTGTTTGACAAATACATATATAGGTGAATGTTTCTAGAATCTCATAGGAATTCCAATTCAATTGTCAATTATACACATTTTTAGAACTGGATTGGTCAGAAATGTTTCAGCACCACCACGAATAATATCAATCGATTTGTTTAAAAATTAATTGACATTTGTCTACATTCATATATATATATATATATATATATATATATATATATATATATATATATATATATATATATATATATATATATATATATGTGTGTATGTATGCATGCATGTATGTATGTATGTATGTATGTGAGGGTATGTATTGAATGAAATACCAGTATATATATATATATATATATATTCACGGTTCCTATGCATTTATGTGTTTATATTTTAATACACGCACAACACACACACACACACACACACACACACATATATATATATATATATATATATATATATATATATATACATATATATGTATGTATGCATGCATGTATGTATGTACGTGAAGATATATATTGAATGAAATACCAGTATATATATATATATATATATATATATATATATATATATATATATATATATATATATATATATATATATATATTCACGGTTCCTATGCATTTATGTGTTTATATTTTAATACACGCACAACACACACACACACACACAAACACACACACACACAAACACACACACACACACACATATATATATATATATATATATATATATATATATATATATATATATATATATATATATATATATATGTGAGTGTCTCTGTTTGTTCTTGTTTATAGTTTGCTGTATGTGCATGTTCATATATTTCTATTGAGGCACCTTTTCAAAGTATATCGTGATATATTTCCCCGGGGAGTCTACCTTTTCGATCTACAAATATGTCCAATACAATAGTCTCGGAAAGGCAGCTGTCTCGTGGGAAATACCTGATATATGTCCAATTTCCGCTGTTTCGTTCTTTTCCAATCTCTTCGCATTCGTTTGAATCTACATCACGATTCAGTTTCAATTTATAATTAAACAAATTGCAAAGTGAAAAACAAAAATCACATACAAAGTAAAAAGCAAGAAATCAAACTTTTCCAGTTGTTCCAAGATTTTTTGCAATATGAAAAAATTGAATAAAAATAACACCTTTGTATTGTGGTTTTGCTTTAAAAAAGAAAAGTTTATTTAATTAATCTAGTTTTAGTGGAGTAAAACGTATAAACATTATTATATAAGGAGTGGCATTTTTAAAAACATTACTTTTTTGTTGGATTTATTTTGTGTTGAATTTTCAGTAAATATATTAGCTGATTGTTCGTGTGATCGAATACAAGATCTTATATCACGAATTCTTTCCCAATTTAGGTATGTTTTGAAAGACATTTTGAATATATTTAGTCGCCTCTCTCTCAGGATACTTACCGATATCATTCTTAAATTTCATAAACCGAAAGTTTACCATGCTGTCTTATTGACGGCATCTATTAAAATTTTTTTGAATGAAAAAATTCTATTTTAAAATTCTATTGAAATTTACTATAATGTATTTATATTTAGATTATTTTGACACGAACTCATATGCGCGAAGAAATAGCAGGAATCTTGTCTTCTGCCAAAAATTCTTTCCGACATGAAAATCAACCTTAGAAAAGATGCCTTTGTTATCAAAGGAAAAAGCCCATTCGTCCTCTTTGCTTATTTCTTTTCTATTAACATGATGATCATTTCTACTCCGACAGAGCATCTTTATCTGCACCGTCTCTTTCGACTCTTACCCGCCAGACATCAAGTGGAACTTGTCTACACGATTGATTGCTTAAGACGCTGCAAAAATGTTCATGTTACTGGACCATTTCAGAACATAACTGATTTCTTAACATGGTCGATTTCTAGAATAAACAGATCCGTCAATGAATAGAGTATCCTTTGGCTCTAGCTGCATAATCCTCCTTTTTACTCCTGGACCAAGTTAAAAAAAAAAAAAAAATAAGCTGGCACGGCATAGTGGTAAATTTATGTAAACCTTAAATCTCTTCCTCAAAGGCGAAATGTTTCTAGCCTTCCGCTAGTCTATTCTATCACATTTTGCAAAGCACAAGAAACGTTAAACAACTATTTAACCACACTGGGTCTGATTTCAGACATAAAATATGTTTCACATCTCTAGGTCAACTGCTAATGTGTTAACGGTGAAGCTTACTCTGTTGCATATTACATCTCGAAAGAGTTTGACAGGCTGGTCTTCTACAGTAGTCGAAAGATGCTATCGGTCCTGATCTGACATCCTGGGGTCAGTTACGTTCTCACCGCCGAAATGTAGCTTCCCTGGGCTTTTCTATAAATATTTTCATCGTAGTTTCTCTGATGAGCTTCCCTATTTCGTACCTTGACTTTACGAATTTGATCTCAGTACTAGATTGACAGTTTGGCCCCATCATTTGAAATGACAAGGTGTAAGTTATATACTAAGAGCTTCATCTATCGCACTTCTCGTTTCTGGAACTCAATTCGGGATTTTTTTTAGAACATTTGTTGTAAAAAAAAGTAAAAATAAAGAAAAATGCCTGGATCCACTGGATCAGGTTGATGTTGTTTATAGCCCTTCCCATTTTGCTACATAGTATTCCTCTAAGAAATTTTGTCTTTTTCATATATATCATTAAAAGTGTTCGGCTATCTAGTCACTCAAACACATTACTGATCCTTCCTAGTATATTCTTGTTTGTCTGAGAGAGCGGTCATTTTTTCTTTCTGTTTTTTTCTAAATTGAACATGTGTAAGACATATCATACTACTATTTAATTGGATATCATTTTGCGTATATTTTAATTAATTACTTAGTTACTAAGTTTGTCGCTCGACCATCCAAATTCTGATATTTCTCCATTTTCGGCAAATCTTTTACAATCACAATGATTGTTGCATGATGATGAAACTAATGGAGACAAAAGCATAAGAATGGTAATGTAGTTGTTTAGATTACATACCCAGACAGATCTGAGAACAAAAAATAAATTATGTAACTTACAATTTCAGCGTTTCAACACCTACTGTGATTCCGGTCGGCGCATAATTATAATCGAATTTAGAATTTTTATATCTCACCTCCCCCGTCCTACTCATATCTCTCATTAAGAAAAGCTTTTTCTTGCCCCATATAAGAAATCGATCGAAATTAACTACTCCTGCATTAATAACATGTGCCAAATTATCAACCCCGTTAATAATTGTATCTTAATTAAATTCTATGAGAAAAATAATAAACCTTGCATGGAAGCCGCCTGTAATTGTAAAAATAGAGAAAACTGCCAATTTGAGGGCAAATGCAGATCTATTAAGGTAATATACGAAGCAACCATTGCCTGGAAAATATAATAAATTATAATGTTTACATTAGAATTTCCGAAGGGGAATGGAAACAGATATTTTATACCCATAGGCACGTCTGTAACAATCATAAATTAAAATTCTAAATCTCTATGTTTAGAAAAAAGATAGAATAATAAAATACAATAATCAATCCAACTATTAAATGAAAGGAACGAACTAGTTTTAAAATGTAGACATAGATTTACGTTTAACCTTATATAAGAAGAAAGTTTTTTTTCTTATTACTTGTTAATTCAAAACACACAAATGTTGAATATATAACGATAAGTAATTTCTAGAATTTCCCTCTATTCTCCTTATCAAGCCAGTCTCATAACTGTTCCCAAATTTGTACAACCGCCTTTTTTATATATATTTTTTAAAGAATTTCCAGTACAACTTGGAATTCCTAATGTTTTACCCTATCATTAAAATTTGAAATGAATAACTGTTTTATCTCTAAATTCATCATTCATTAATAACATAAAACCCTTAAATCTATTCTTTCTTTATACTGATTGTCTAAATACGATTTATTGTTAATGTTATTAATACATATTTTGTCTTAGTATAATTTGGTATTACCTAGCAGGAAGCTAAATGCCTTTATATATAATTAAAGTTTTTGGTCATAAATCGGCCCTTCTTTCAGTTTCAATTAATATATTAGGTTAATGCAAAAATACTGTCGTTTTCTCACATATGTTACTTTTATATATGATTTCTGAATAAATTCATTGATATATATATATAGCCATGTTATATATCATTTTGAAGCACGTTTTTCGCGCTATCGAATCCTGTTATTCGTTATCATTCTCAATCTCTTCATTCATTTTTTTGCAGGCTTTTCGACAGCATGTGCAAAATTCAAATCCGCACGATTTTCTTGTTCCAGTTCAAACTAGACCGAACAGCTACTGAGACAGCTCGTGATATCAATGATGCTTTTGGCCCAGGAACCACTAACGAACGTGTGGTACAACGGTGGTTCAAGAAATTTCGCTATGGTGACGAGAGCCTCGAAGATGAAGACGATCGCAGCAGGCGGACTGCGGTTGATAACGAACATTTGAAAGCCTTAATTGAAGCCGATCCTCGCAAAACCACACGAGAAGTTGCTGTTGAACTCGAGGTCAGCCACTCAACAGTCTTTCGCCATTTAAAGCAAATAGGGAAGTTAAAAAAGTTGGATAAATAGGTGCCGCATGAATTGAACGATAATAAAAAAAAATCGTCGTTTTGAGGTGTCTTCTATGCTCCTTCTGCGCAACAAAAACGACCCATTTCTCGTACGTATTGCGACGTGTGATGAGAAGTGGATCCTCTACGACAACCGTCGACGTTCGGCACAGTGGTTGGATGCCGGAGAAGCTCCAAAACACTTCCCGAAGCCGAAATTGCACCAAAAAAAGGTTATTGTGACTGTTTGGTGGTCTGCGGCCGGTTTCATCTATCACAGATTCTTGAATCCGGGCGAAACGATTAAGCGGAGAAGTACTGCCGACAAATTGACGAAATGCACCAGAAGCTCCAGCATATGTGCTCGAGATTGGTCAATATGAAGAGGGGACCAATTCTCCTCCATGACAACGCTCGCCCGCATGTTGCTCAACTGACCCTGCAGAAGCTGAACGAATTGGGCTACGAGACTCTGCCTCATCCGCCATATTCACCGATTATCCCTTTTTCAAGCATCTCGACAACTTGCTGCGCGAAAAATGCTTCAAAAGCCGAGATGATGCCGAATCGGCCTTCAATGACTTCATCGCTTCCAGAACTCTGGATTTCTATGCTAATGGGATAAATAAACTTGTTTCTCATTGGCAAAAATGTGTCGATTCTAATGGTTCTTATTTCGATTAATAAAGTTTATTATGAAAGGAGTTATGATCTTTTGAAGTTGAACGTCAAAAAACAACATTATTTTTGCACCAACCTAATACCACCAAATTAGGATCATAATTTTAATATCAGGGTTGACTCCAGTGGTTCTCTTCCGGGTTTAGAGAGATACCCTCCGCCCAGATCTTACCACCAACTTGGGATTTTTATCTGGCTGAGACGTCATTTTGGGTAGGTTCGGTAGCTTTTCCTCGTCTGCTATCTGAATTAAATTCTAAATCCCTGATTCCGAGATGAATTCATTCCAGCGTTGAAGAAGACTGGGGTAAGGTTGCGCTGATATAAAGAGGCTATAGTCATGTTAGGTAATTTTGGAATTTTTGATGTGGAATATGTACATACATGCATATCTATCTATCTATCTATCTATCTATCTATCTATCTATCTATCTATCTATCTATCTAAGAATTTATGGCAAAATCATTTTAATGCAAGTCTCTCCCTAACGCCATGTTAACTTCAGAAAAATTTATACTCGTTATAGTCTAAAGAAGAAAGTTTCTGGAAATAGTTAATCCCAAATGTAAGTTCTTAGGAATAGCTGATGTGCCGGTGGCGTAATGGATGATAATTGTAATTCTAGTATTAACCGTTATCTTATAAAGAAACGTTCAGTATTCTTTGACCAATTAGCTAGTACAAGCATTAATTGATATTTATAAAAATTAATTCTACCAAAACATATTTCAGTAAAATAATTTCCACAATCCTGTACCCGTTATTGTTTTTCCATCATTGATAGGGTTTTCTTTCCCAAAAATTTGTTTGAATTTGGGTACAATGCCAACGCATTTATCATGTCATTATTGAATCTTTCAGTTACATATGATATCTGCATTACTATTTCTACAGGGGAAAATCTTTTAGAAATGTGGTTTCTGTTATGTAGTACAGTTCTGTGTTTGTGATTCTGTCCACAAGATTCGAAGAAAGACGGCCTTCGCCCTCATTGAGAGGCTTCACTTGCTCGCAGTCATTTTTAACCATTGAACTGAGAATGCAGTTGCATGCAGCTGACAGTTCGTATATGTCTGAACCTTTTGACGCCATTCATGTTAGTGCCTCATAATGAAAAATACGAGAGGCGAGTTCTTTACATTCTCGTGTGCGCAAATATCCTAGGAAAAAGTTACAAATCCCTCTCTTTTTCCTCGCAGCCCGGTCTTATAGTTAAACTTGTATCTGGAAAAATCTTTGTTATCTCTAAAATATATAAAAAAGAAGAAAAAAAACAATTTTTACAATCCCAATTTTTTTCGGCTTTAAATGACCCACACATGGTTGTTAAGCCATACAATACAAATTAGTCAATCATAAACTTTAAGAATGGCAGTTATGCATGTAATTCCATCTTATGGTTAGATCATAATTTTTCATTAATACAATTTTACATAAAATCAGTTACTTCCTATTTAAAATTCTTGTTTGCATCTTATTGTCATGTCACCTTTCAGTAAGTTTCAATATATTCGTTCTAAAACAGACAAAAATGAAAGAAAACAATAAAAAAATCAAATTAGAAATCACGCGTATTCTTCAAATTCTTTCAATTTAATCCTCTTGAAATTAAACCGAATAACACGATGGTTCTCTATAAATGTTACGTGACATTTTCATTTCATTTTCTTTTTCAAAAACCATTGTTTTCGTTTAATTTAATAATGTATATTTTTTCGGTCACGACACTGTGGCAATTCAAGTATTTTAACTTTGTATTTTCTTCTTTAAATTTACATGTTATATAGTGTTTTGTTTAGTTCTCTCAACAAAAATATATATGTATATAGTTATATAGTGTTTTGTTTAGTTCTCTCAACAAAAAAGAACATTTGATATCTGAAGTAACGACAGATCTAATGCAAGTAGAAAAATCGGTAACGCAAACTAACTTATTGTTTTAGCAGCCACGCAAAATAATATTGATAATTTCTATACAAAAGTTAAAATAATACACATGGTATGACAGATATAACATATACACTAAAATATCACTCAATATCTACGTCGGAATGTAGTAAAATTATTTAATACGAAATGAAGATCTATATTTAGAGCAATAAAGACATTAAAGGAAAACATTCTAAAAAAAAAAGTTCAATTGTGTATGCTCAAGTCCCACCGGGAAGGAATATTACACAATTTCTGGTAAGTAATTCAAAACATATTTTGATAATGGCATACTTATTCTAAACAGATTTTTAGTTTACTAGAAAAAGTAGAATTTCCAATTTCATCCTATACATAACATAAGCTTCGACTGACGATACGCGTTCCGTATGGTTTAAGATCATGTAGTTGAAATTACTCAGCAACCGTAATATATTTGGGAAATATATCAGAAGAATCAAGAACCTCTACTGGCAGCAAGCCAGCTTAATACAGATAGAAAATGAATTCATCATATATATATAAATAAAAAGAGGTGTAAGGCAAAGACTTATTCAACCTATACAGCGAAGAAATTCTGAGAGAACTGGAAATCATACCAGGATTTATCATTAGTGGCCAAAATCATAATATAAGATATGCAGAGGACACAGAAAGAAAACTGAAAAACCTCCTATAGAATGTAGCGAAGGATAGCGAAAAGAAGGGACTAAGCACAAACTACGAGAAAACAGAATGCATGAGCATCGGAAAAATGATGAGCCCAAAATACGATTTACAGGTCGGGGACATTGGAATGAAGCAGGTGCAGAAATTTACATATCTCTGAAGTGTCTTGACAGAGGACGGAAAGTGCGACATTGAGAACCGAAGATGTACTGGGAAGGCCAAGACGCATTCTAAAAGTTAAGCAAAGTATTACGAGACAAGAGCATTCTGTTGGTAACAAAGGGAAAATTACTGAGTTGCTACGTGATATCTGTCCTCTTTTACGAAAGCGAATGTTGGACGGTCTCCTCAAGAATGAAGAAGAGACTCGAAGCAACGGAAGTTTAGTTCTACAGAAGGATGCTAAGGATACCATGAACCAAACATGTGAGCAACAGTGAGGTTTTGGAGATGATACAAACAAAGAAGAAACTTATACATGACATTAGGAAAAGGCAGCTGAAATTTCTGGGACATATAATGAGAAAGGTAAGCTTTGAAAATCTGATACTCACAGGCCGGATAGAGGGAAAGAAGGACAAGTGAAAGCAATGCGTGTCATACTTAGCGGGCTTAAGCAAGTGGATGGCAGAACAGGGTCTTGAAGAAGAAGAAAAAAACAAAACCTATTGAGAACAACGTGGAATAGGATGAAATGGAGAGTCATGATCGTCTACGTCCTGAACAGACACAGTGCATAAAAGAAGAAGAGGAATTTCGTGGGTTTGGAAAGCCATCACATAAGCTACAGCCGTAGCAGTGGTGAGTATTATGCGAGTTAGAAGAACAACCCTCTCCATACAAGATTGAGTTTTCCTTCTCGAAGACTGGTAGATAACCAAGGCTTTGTGGAAAATATGTACTGCTATTTACCCATACCTGAGAGGAGAATCATCTCCAGGAATTTCCCAGGCTTGGTGGGAGATGGGGAATTTCATTAACATTATGTCTGGAATGATTACCAATAAAGGATATAGAAGCAAGCCCGCCATGTTATTTATTCTATAGTCAGGGAGAAGTGCTCGAATCCTATATTACTTGAAATTATTCAATATTCCATTCCATGTTTATAATAGCTACCACAAATTTGAAAAGTCTCTGTCTTTATCAGTCTGAAAACTATCACACGTTCTAACCAAATGTTCGACAGCTGTTAGAAGTAGCCCACGATCTGATGATTCACTGAATATATACTCATTAATAATTCGAGGAAAAATGAATACAAAAGCATCATTTCTATTCGGCAGTGATTATATTTTTGCAAACTGTTAAAAAACGTTAAGTGTACAATTACATTATATTTTTGAATAAATTTAATTGCTGGCAAACATTTCTTTATTTCTCAATAAAGTCTATCGTAAATATTTATTTAATTGAAACTTGCCAAATGTCCTATACTTTGCCTTTCAATTCTTAAAATAGACTGTGAATTCCCCTTTAAAAATTCTCGATAAATAACTCTAAGTTTGGAGATCTCCCTTCTGCTACCGATTTTCAATTTGGAGGCAAACGTCACTGGCAGACTAGTCTATAGGGTACTGTCATACCTGACGTATCCGAGCTTTTTGTTAGAAATCACTTAACTGGAATTGGACAATATGCAAATGCATTGTCATAAAAATTTCATTTTCAAATTTTACAGAAATGTATTCATTATCAGTTCACTGACACCCTTACGGGATAGTGTTTTTTTTTATTTTTTAGGAACTCTAATGTTACCTATCAGTTAGTGACAATTTACACATCCACACACGCCCATTGTCAAGTGTATGGAGTATACGAAAACACATCTTATATGCACATTGTGAAAATTATTAATTGTGCGGAAAATGAAAATTTAGCTGAGGTAGAATCCAAATGTTGATGTTATAAAATATGTTATGAATTATTATCTTAATCGTTTGAGAAAGAATCCAATAATAATTCTACTTTTTCTTTAGTTAGTCTCTGGCAGTACTTTATAAATAATTTACTATTCCATTTTCATGGACGGAAAAGACAAGTCAGAGTATCACTTTGGTTTCAGTTAGATAGAAAAAAAACTCACTATGTGTTTAATCTTCTCTTCAATGAAAAAAAATCGAATAGTTTCATTTGTACTCTCTTAATTTTTTAAGTAATGACATGCATTTATATGTATAACTATTATTGTTATATTTTCTTAAAGTTGTTAATATCAGTTATTGAACGAAGCAATAGTAGAATTAACACGGCTAATTTATAGCCGGTGAACTTGAAATTTGTCTTAAGGGTAACATTTTCAGTGTTATATAACCTGATCAGGCATCTCAACTTCAAACAAATTTCCATCGCCATAACCTAGTTTCCCTGTGACTTTCCTGTAAATATTTTCATGATAATTATTCTTCCGGTGAGCTTTCCTCTTTCTTACATCGACTTTACGAATTTCAGAGCAGTCATCCATTTCAAATTGAAATTGCTAAATCTAACCGTAAGTTCTATGCTAATAGTTTCTCCTTTCGCAATTCTCGCTTGTGAAATTCTCTTCCCGCTTCTTACTTCCTAGTCAACTTTGATTTTACAAAAATCTAAATGCAATGTCAATCGTTATCTTCTTCATTCCTGTTCGTTTAGTATTTCTTTTCCTTTTTTCTCAGTAACCGTTTACGTCTTAGTGGTTTTATCATGAAATGATTAGAAAATTGATCAGTAAGAATTAATAATTAGGATTTACCAGAACATCAAAATAAGGGATTCGTGAATTTCTCAGGGGTATTTCCAGATATATTAATTATATTTGCGAGCGGAATATCTTTTATGAATATTTAGTCACAAAGTTCAAAATAAATATGTAATTAGTGCAACCAAAACCAACGCACTAAAATACCGATAAAGCGTTTGACAGCTGACATACTTTTTTTCATGTTACCTCTATGAATCATATTTTCATCACAAGATATGATTTTAAAGCAAGTATTCTTGCTGATGCCTCAAGTGATACCAGACTTACTTTTATTAATATGAAAAATAATAAAAATAATTGAAAAATATCTACATGCAAAATAGTAAAACACAATTTCTCAAAGACGATGCGTGGTCAACTTGAGTTTATCTTTAGAACAAGAAGTGGTTATGTTTTAGCAGAACTAGTCAAGCTTAGACGCCCAAACATATTTAGTTTCTGTATGATTGTTTTGTCTTTATTGTTTATAGTATTGTGCATTTTGTTAACAAAAGGAAAGTTAATCTTAGATATAGTTTGTATTGGGCAGAATCTCCAAACAACACGTAATGTTATAACATGGAAATAATTATAATATCAGAAACGTCAAGCAAATGTTAGTATTTACAACTTGTCGTAGACATATGTGGAAAAGAAACTAAGTCTTTAAGCCGGAAAACCTTATGGCAAATAATGTTCATTTCTTTTATACACGGGACGTTCTCAAAGTCACTGTGTACGCTTGCTTTTGTAAATATTTATAAAATTCAGACATTTTCATTGGGAGAATATCTCTGGCCATCAGGTTTAAATTATTTCAATAAAATGGCTGTGCGTGAATGTACCGATATTATATGAGACTAACAAAATTGTAAGTATAAATAAAGGCAACGCTCAATTATCAACCAGATGTCATTCCAATGACAAGGTCTTCTTCTATGAATCGTCTCTCTTCAGTAAAGATTAAATTAATGTAGATCACATCTGAGATGCTTGTTCTTTTCTGTGAATCAGATTTAATCAGTGCATAAGAATCAAGATCTTTGTAATTGGGGTTTGTAATATTTTCTTAACAAAAAGAAAATTCAGATTAATGGTTCATTGGGGAATTATGAAAATGCCAAATCTTGTTAGTAGCGCTTTTAGATAAACAGCTGATAGCATGAAGCAAATGAATAAAAAAGAAAAATGGAACAATTTACTATATTGTATATATAATATATATTGTATAGATATATATAATATATATATATATATATATATTATATATCAATTATATCTATTATATAGATGTAATATATATTATATAGATTATATATTCTCATATATATATATATATATATATATATATATATATATATATATTATAAATTAATTTATAATTTAAAAGATTAAGTTGGAATTTCCTAATGATTTTGATAACAATTTCATTATTACCCATAATAAACAGCTTCCTCTGTATAAAAAAAAAGCTAATTTAAATATCTATCAATGCAAAATGCGGGATTGTTAATGCAAAGTTACAAAAGTAACTAATCATGATAACTACATTTCTAGTCATGAAACAGAGACATTACTTATTCTGGTATGGACAAGAAGTGATGTTTTGGAAAAACATTTCAACTTCGGAAACATGGGATTTTTCACAACTTCTAGGAAGTTCTGAAATCGCTTTATATTGTCTTGAAAAGAACTGAAAACTTTTTTTTTCATGTAAATTATGGCTCACCAAATCTTTCTGTCCTTTGTACCTTTTATAAACTTTGTCATGTTGATATTACGTTTAAGCAATTATCTGTGATCCATTTACTGAAACTCACTAAATTATGTTGTTTGTTCAGCAGCCTTGCCTTCAACCTGTCTTGTGTATATAAGATTTTCTAAACCATTTTTTCCTAATTATATGCCCTAGAAATTTCCACTGTCTCTTCTTGATGTTAAGTATCAGTCTCCTTTTTTTCTTTCCATTTTCTCTAAAACTTCGTTCTGTCCATAGTATCCTTTGGCTCTTCCTATAGAACCACATTTCTGATGCCTTAAGTTTCCTTTTTGAGGAGATTGTCCAATATTCAATGCCATACAGAAGGACTGAACAATTCAATACACTTTTTCTTTGTTTCTAACGATTTTTCCTTTGTTTCTTAACACATTTGTTAGCTTTTGCAATGGATCCTTGACTATCCCAATGCCTCTTCAGATTTCAATGCTGCATTTTCCGTTCTCTGTAAAATCACTTCCTAGATATTTAAATTTTGTACTTGTTTGATTTTGGTATCACCGATTTTTTATTTAGACGTTGGGATTTTGCTAACAGCCAAGTACTATATCTTCTTGCAGCTGATCACTAAAGGCCTCAGTGCCAAGTTTCATTTGGCCGCTAATTCAAGGATACAATGCGTGTAATTTTTTTTTTCAACGAAATGCCGATAATTTTAATATATCTTTTGCATTATTTCTTCTATTTCTAATCCATTTCCAAATGTTTATACTCTTTAGTAACGTACTAAAAAGTATCAGTAATAAAACAAATACGAAAAACCACACTATATTACTTTCATGGGCATCCTAAAATTTCAATTATTTTTATAGTTAAGCGTCAGTTCGCAGCATCGAGTAAGTTTTTAGATAACATGGACATGAAATATTACAGTTTAACGATACAATCATTGTGTAAGAAGGTAAGGCAAATGATTAGAAGGAAGAAAATCGATTTATAATGTTATCGCGTTCAAAATTAAAATAATAGCCGATGCGTAGAATGATAAAGTGACTGAGAAAAGTTATCGATAGTAAGACCACATTCAAGAGTTTCATAAATTACATGACGTGAAGTAATGAATCTACTTGCAATAAGTGTAGCAGAAGAGGTCTGCTAAACCTTATAGAAATAATATGGAATATGAAAAAATCGTTAATGATTTGTACATATTCTGATTATGATACACAAATTGCTAGAATGTAAACATTGGTATTTGTGATTCTGAGAATTCTTTTTAATTCTTTTTTTGTAACGCCAGACAAATGCGGTATAAAACAAATGTAAAAATTCAATAAGCAAAAAATTATTGTATAAATTTAAAAAAATTGTGAGGATCTCTTTAATGGAGCTGAGAAAATCAGATTTGGGGACGCATTTTAATGGATATGCACTCTAGAACTGAAAACCACCTTCATTTTAAAAAGAAAAATGAAAAGCCGGAAAAGAATTCAAGGTGATATAGACTAGAAAGGAAATAGTTTTTTCCAACATTATTGAATGGCATGGAACAAATCTGTAGTCCTTTGCAATTTAAAAACAATCAAGCAGAGGAATAAATGAAATTAAAACATTCTAATCTAATCACTATGATATATATATATATATATATATATATATATATATATATATATATATATATATATATATATATATATATATATATATATATATATACGCAAAGAATTAATGGATATTTTATTTATTTTCCCTTCTAACGAATGAAGATTTGCTGCAATGTGACTTTCTGTAGGCCAAGCTCTAAAGTATGCAGTATCAAGCAATGGTTTATCTTCCAAGAAGAGACACATGTTTCTTCACTGACGGGGAGATTATGTTCGTTATTGAAACTGCGATGGAAATGTATTTTTAAGTATTTTTCTAATTTAAATATCTTTCATGTGAGTTTTGGATATATGAAGGAAAAAAATCACTTATATTCAGGCTAATTTCTTCTCTTAAATATGTTTATATGTAGGGAATACAATCGGTAATATTCAGGATATTTCATAGGACCTAGTATAGTCTAACATTTTATGGCAAAATTCATTTGTTCTCATAAAAATATTAACGAATAAATTATAAATCCATGCAGCTAATTTAATGTATTAAGGCAGTGTAATATTCTATGGGTATAATAATTGCAAACTAATTGAAGGAAACACATTTTATATAACATATCTCCTTTCATATAACATAAATTTCAGTACATTTACGATCATGGCTATCAATAACACCTTGTGTATAGTTAAGTAATCCTCTATGTTTTACAAACAGTCTTTGTCCTTGTTCTGCAATTAATTCACGCAAACTAGTCAAGAAACTTATTCCCTCTGCAGTCCTGATTATCTTGCTTTTAATATTTCCCGAGATTGTTAGTTTCATTTGACTTCTTTTCTCGCTATCTGTCTAAGAAATATTGGCTAAGTATTTCTGATTATTTCCCGTAGTTACTTTGCAGTTCAAATTTTACTAAATATGTCCTCGTTACTCATATATCCTGCCCATGATTTTTTCTCAATTTAGTCGTTTCAAGTCTCTTCTTAACAGTGATAACAGCAAATACTAATTAAATGTACTGGTCCGACCGATCACTGCCGAGGCGCATTACGGGAGTCCGGCTACGGCAAACGAAGGCCTTCGACGAACTTAGGCATTTAACGATTCGACGGACTTACGCACTTACCTTCTGACGCGCATTACGGGAATCCGGCTACGGCAAACGAACTTAGCCATTTAACCATTCGACGGAGTTACGCACGTACCTTCTGAGGCGCATTACGGGAGTCCGGCTACGGCAAACGAAGGCCATCGAAAATTGGCACTAATTAAATGTACTGGTCCGACCGACCACTGCCGAGGCGCATTACGGGAGTCCGGCTACGGCAAACGAAGGGCATCATCGCGCAAGTTTTCTTGTCGCTAGAATAACGTTTTCACTGTTGCAACGGAAAAAACAAAAATACAACTGATATCGTCATGCGGAAGACAAACGATCGAAATCGAAATATTTCGGAACAAGTTCGTGCTGCTTTCTTTGGGTCGTCCCTCAGGGAGGACGAATCGAGTCGGTCGAAAGCTTAGTCTCAATAGATCGCAGTGTGGTGGCTGCTCTACTAAGTACGGCACCCCGAGCCTGAAGTCAAGTGGTCTACGAGCGTCTAAATGTTATTTAGGAAATTAGATATTACCTGACAGTACAGCATTCTTTATTCGGCTTTTGAATTTTCTTAATTTCTTAAAGGCAACTTATGCAATTACTATGCATTATCATTTACCTTGTCATATTTTCCATTATCATTTTCAGGTAATAAGCAGGTAATTTAATTGCTATAATGGCTTCACTTAAATCCTTGTATATTCGTACATTAGCTGTTTCTGACCAGAAGTGGTAACAAGATACTAGAATATCTTTTTCATGTAAATCAAGCAAACTTTATAAATATTCAAACTATCTAGACTGAGTCCTATCAAACTCTGCAGTTCATCAAATATAAGATATATCTGCCTTTTCATTGTTCCCTCTTATCGATTGCTGATATTATCAGTATCATCCTAAATCTATTGATTCAAGTCTCATCTACATCCGTGATAAAATTTTCTTATCTGATCTTACCAACACATATTGGGCCAGCGCAGAATTATAAGGGTACATTTCTCCTCTAGATGGCAAAGGAGCCAAGAACTTTGGAAGATCTGCGTCCAGCAAGTTTCCTTATTATGCTGAGAAGATTGGCAGTGCTGCGTATATTAGTCTATGTTTCATGTTATTTCTGAAAGCATATCTATCCTGAAATCGTCTAAGTCCTTTCACATCTGTATTACAGTATTTTTTTGTCTTTTTTTCGTTCCGCTTAATTTTGGTCAATACTGATCTAATCTCATATTTTTAAGCAACTAGTTTTCCATGCTTTTTTTTATTTTCCCCTGTCATGAAAGTGATTTCTGATGTATCCGTCGGATTTTTGTAGAAACTTTTCCATTATTATCATATTTTTTTTTTTAACTTTTCGGCATCTTATCCAAGTGCTCTTTTTGTCCTGCTATTTCCTTTATCTTTGTATGTCTTCTATACCTATGTTTGGTTTATTTTAGATCTTTCTGCATTTTGTATCTGTCGACTCTATTTAATTAGATCAGGAATTTCAAATATTATTCACTTTTTTCATTCATTTCTTCATTTGCTTTTCTTACGTGTGCTTCCCATAAACTGATCAACTTTGAATCCCGAATTCAAGACTAAGAAATTTTTCCAGAATTATTCTTAATATTTGAGTTCATAGATTAAATGGATTGTAGTTAAAAGTCGAGATCTAAATTGGGAATAAGTTTCTGTTTAACTAGTTTAAATGCTGCATTCTGTGCGGACTTTTAAGCTAACTCCTTCGGAGGACAAATTGAACCACCAACAAAAACGTAAAGATACCTTTGGTCGAGCTTAAAAAAAAAAAAAAACATCAATGGCAATTTTGAAGGAAAAAGACTCCTTCAATTCACTGCATGGTATTTCAAAAACTCACTGTAACCTTTCTTTTTTTTTTAATTACAAACTCCGTGAAACTTCGAATTAAAAATCTCTGCGGAATGTCAAAACCTCACATCAGGAAACCTCTCAATTTATTTCTGATTCCTTAGTATTTATAAAAAACAAAATCAGTTTCCTCAATTCACAAAGATTTATGGATATTTTCAATTTAATTTAAAACAAAAAAAAAAAAAATTCAAAAAGTTATTCTATTAGTTTAAAATCAAAATATACTAAAAAAAACAAACATTTTTTATGATCTCTATTTTTTTTCATTTATTTTAAAATTTATTTTTTAACTGATCCCTCTAAATCTGGACAAAAATCTCATTTCTGGATGTTCAAAACCAGGTGAATATCAAATTTCCAATCCTGCGATCATTCTGATTCCTTAAAAGGTAGAATATGTCTAAGTAGAACAAATATGTCTAGAGGTTTCAGACATATGGACGGAAAACAGAATTTGCCGTTTATTTATTTGCTAAAACGTTTGGTTAATTCTAGCATTAATTAGCCCAGATATAAAAGAATATATTTAATTGCGATATAAACGAAGCTACTTAACGGGTGTGAATAAAAGAGAGATTCGAGTAAATCGGAGAGAGAGAGAGAGAGTATATGTGACAGAGTGTGAATGATAGAGTGTGACTGTGAGAGAAAAAGGCTGTAAGGAAAGAGTCTGTAATTGGGAAATATAACATAAGAGTGGAACACAGTTATTGTAAGATTGTAAGGGAAAGTGTAACAATATGTAAGAAAGTGTGTAATTTAAAGTGTGTTGGTAATACAAGGATAAAATGTCGGCTCGCATGTGAGTGTGTGTGCTCGTACTGTTTTACGACAAAAGCATACGGAAGGGAAAAATAATAAAACAATATAGTACGGAGGATGATTTTTTTTTCTATGAATGATCAAACAGAAAATATAAAACCAAATCCATCCAGTGAACATATTTCACCTCTTGGAAACAATGTAATAGACGCATATTTCTAATGAGAAAATACAAAAACGGAATTATTACGTTGGTTCAAAGATAATGACGCAATGATGTCGTGTTTTGACGTTAAAAATAAGTCAAAAAACGACATTATTACGTCATTATTTTGCACCAACCTAATACTTTCGAATGAAGCATAATGTCATCCAAACAATTTTCTCTTTCTTATAACTGATACTTTCTTCCACAATGGTTTCGAACTTTCTCGATCAGAAAGTGTTTCATTTCCGTCTTTTGTAATACGCAGGTATTGGTCTATTTCATTCTTGTTTGTTCAAAAGAAAGATCGTATCTCTCTTGCCATTACCCCAGGGAAAATGCACTTAAAAGAGATTATTCTGCATTTCAAAATTTATCAACTTCATTTTTTTAATTGAATTGGTTTTAATCATGGACAATGAAATAATTTCACGAAAACTGCATTCAATAGGATATATTCTTGTTGTCTAGAATCGCTCTGTGTATTTTTAAGGTTTGCATCTATTTTTTAATTAAAGACCCATAAAAATAAATGAAGAGAAGGTACCGAAATAAATATATATATATATATATATATATATATATATATATATATATATATATATATATATATATATATATATATATATGTGTGTGTGTGTATATATATATATATATATATATATATATATATATATATATATGTGTGTGTGTGTGTGTAACAAAATTTGTGCCTGTGTTTTTGCATGATATTGGCTCATGGATTTCAAAAGCCAATTACCGAGGCACACAAGGTACCTCACCTGATGCATTACAGTCTTCTTGCTCCTATTTGGGTAAATAAATACAAATATCTTACGAAAGCAAATCTGAGATTTTATATAATGTTAAAACGATTTTTTAATTTTCTTCAAAAGATCGGTGTTACAATCTTCCTATTTATCCGTTAACAAATGTTCAGTATAAATGTATCTTTTATTTACATGATCAAATGTTAAATCTTTCTGAATCAATCTCAGAAGATGAATCAAAAACATTTCAAAATGATTCTTACATCAATATTTACATAGTTAATTTTCGAAATATGCAAAGACTCAAACGTGGAAAACAGTGAAAATCGTACTCACTACAGCTGAAATAATATGGAGAAATAGCTTATGTGCAAGTAGTTCGCAACTACTTCATAGTGCTGTAACCCTTCAGGATAATTGAGGCCATGGTGCTCCACAATTACATGTTATTTGTAACTCATATTATTTTTTTATCATTCTTAAACCCAGTTCTGACATCCATTTACTCAAACTCTCTTAGTAGGTTATTCGTTGTTTTCTCTATCCATTTTCCATTGAATCTGTCGTGTGAGTATCAAATTTTTCAAGGCCTCTTTGCTCATTATGAGCCCTATAAATGTCATCTGTTTCTGATTTTATATATGCGTCTTTTTTCCCATTTTTTCTAAAACCTAATTATATGTTCGATCCATACACTTACATACGCGCGGACATTTTATATTTGTACTACTAACACATTATTATACTCTTTCTACATACTTTTACAGTCGCCATTACAATCGTACAATAACTCCCTTCCACTATCATGTTATCATTCCCAATCTCAGATTCTTTCCTTAAACGCTTTTTCTCTCACTGCTCACATTCTCATTCACAGCACCTGTAGAGTAAGTTTTCATGTTACTTCTGATCTGTGAGGAGATTGTCCAGCTTCCAATGTCATATCGGAACTGATATTACATAATAGTTCAGTAGTCTTTTTTTGTTTCTAATGACATCTTTCTGTTTCTTAGTACTTAGCTTTTAGAATGCATGCTTGTCTCACTCAATGCGCCTTCAGATTTGAGCGTCGACTTTATTTCCCGCTGTTAAAACACCTTCCACATATGTAAATTGTCGTATGTGTTTATATTTCGTATCATCAGTTTGTCATTTGTATGTATTAGTATTACTTTTTACTAACACCCATTCCATCCGGTTTCCTGCAACTGAGGTTTAGTTCTTTCTTCTCACTTTCTGTTACTACATCCTGTAAGGATTATTGCAGTTTCCTTTCTCTGTGTACTCTCAATACTATGTCATATGCATTTCTTAGGTTGTTAAAATTGTGGCCACCAATAATATATCTTGGCAGGATTTCTAATTCTCTCAGAATCGCTTCAAGATATTGGTTGAATAAGAAGCATCTTTGTTTTACACGTCCTTCTATTGTTGTATAATTACTATTTATTTCTATCTATATAAAGGTAGTTTTCTGTCAGTATATGTTCTGGATAATTCTAATATCCTTCTCAATTATATCAGGGCTTATTTCATTATGTTTTTATCTACTTACAACTATACGGACAGCGATCGTCATCAAGTTACTTCCTCCATTTGTAAAATCGAGCCAGGAGTTGTGTTTCTGAGAGTTGGTTTGGCACTAGAAATGTATATTTGTAAAACTATCTCTATATGTCGTACATAATGAGTTTTGGTGTAGAAATACCTGTTTTGGTGTTCAGGACCGCATTTACGCCACAAAGAATAATAGACACAAAATCTTTAATAAGCTATCTGTCTCGAAGAAGGAAACCTTTGATGTAACACCGACCTCAGTGCTAATCAGAATGACAGGCATAATCTTGTCTCGGTGATAATGACCATTATGGTGTGGGTCATTTCGGTGTTGCGCAAGGTTTGTTGACATCTTCACATATACTTCTGCTCTGGTTTATTGATGCCAATGTTACGTTATGAAGTTCGGATCTAAACGGGAAATCGAACAGCTGATTTAAAATTCCAGACAAGTTACATTCGCTTTCGCGCAAATACCTTTAGGAAAGATACGAAACCATCACTTCTCCCCTCCTCATAGTTAAAATGAAAGAACAGATTGGCCTCCTCTGCTGTAGATTATTCTAGATGGACATTTCAATATAATATGCAACCACAGATAAAAAACAAACTTGTAATTGATGGTGATAGATATCAATGCCACATACAGGTGTTTTTTCCAACCTGTTGATTGAGTCAGATTATACGCTCTTTCTCCGAAACTGTAACTAGGTTTCTCTCAGTATATTTACAGTTTAAACAGCAAAATGACTCTGTGGATGGTAAAGAAAGCCTGCAGCAGCTCGCAATCTTAGAAGAAAGGTGTGTTCGGAAACGAACAACCGTCATTAATATGTCATATATTTATTAAAAGATTATTCCTTCTGAACTCAAGTAAAGATGATGCGTTTTGACGAAGCACCCCCACCAAAAAAAAAAAAAAAAAATAACGGATTTTAAGTTTAAATGAAATATGTAAAGTAATATAATAATTTAAATTATTTTGCAATTATTATTTATTTCTTTTATTATATATATTCTCACTATTATTATTATTGCTTGAAATCTGTTGTTATTAAATCTTTCAAGTTTTCACACAATTTTTGGGGTTTTATGTAATAATGTCTATTTGCTTGGGAACAAATAAAGCTTATGATCGTTGGGCTTATTTTTAATTTCCCTACTATTTTGTAATCAGTCTTTCCCTCTAGTATCTTTCCTTACCTAACGTTTTACACATTAAATAAACGTGTTAACTTTGGGGGGCTTCTAAAACACGTAATGTATACAACGTGTATATAGTATTTCGTGTTGGAGAAGCTTGCGCGTGTAGAGGAACCTGATGCTTTGCCGTTGAGATCTCCGTCTCCTGGTAGGGTCGCCTATAGAGGTAAGAATTCAGGGAAGAAACCAGACTAAACACGATTCAATGCTCGGCGTATATGTGGTCAAGGCGACTTTCCATAGTGCATGCCTACAATCTTTTCCCCAAAGCCATCAACGAGCGCCTGATATTCCTACTGATGCTTCTACCTCATGATAACTTCCTGACGCTCATCTTAGTCTACACTTCAACCCTTGAATATGATGAGCATTTGAAAGACGAATTCTCCCGACAACTGAATGAACTCCTCCGTTACTCCAAGGGACAATCTGATCATTCCTTCCTACTTCAATGTCCCAGTGGAGAATGACGCTGTCACGTGGAGACCAGCAGTCGAAAACATGACCCATGTGAACTGCGATGAAAAAGGGGTTCGCCTTCTTGGAATATGTGTTGAACAAAAGCTCTCATAATCAATATAATCTTCCAGTTCCTACACGGCATAAGATCAGGTGGAGTCATGACACACCGTGGACAGTTCCATCACCAGCCGAGAGGCTGCACATACGTCATCATCACCCCTCCGTCCCCGTTGGACGGACCATCAGTTGCTGATTCCAAACACGATGGCGCCCATGTATCAAACACCTAGCGACATGGAAATTTGACACGCAAAAATTGAATGATCCGAAAGTGTCCACGGAATAAACAGCGCAAGTCGAGTGCCATCTGGAGATACCAATTTTCGTCCCAACAAATCACAGAATAGTGGACAACCCTTCGGTAGACAATGCGAAGAGCTGTAAAAGATAACATCAGGCACACAAAAAGACGCCACCTAGGCTGTTTTGACCAGAACAATGCTTAGGTCTCCCGACAACTGAAGCAAAACGGAAAGCTAAGTTGGAAGAACTACAACAATATGGCGACAGCCGAAAAAAAAGATAGACAATTCTTAACAGGAAACGATGAGATTTCGTCAGGAATTCTGCACCCATCCTCAATGCGGCTGACAGCATCATCGAACTCATCTAGACTTAAGTAATTCTAGAGACATGAAAAGAAAACTTCTCTAACCTCACTCCAAACTCCACTGCAGCGTCACACATCCTCAGACTCGTCTAAAGTCAGGTGTGACAATGCCCAACCTACCTATCTTGAGTTTCGAAGCTGCGCGCAAGTTCATCCCATCGTTTAGAGC
Source organism: Acanthosepion lycidas (assembly GCA_963932145.1). Classification (NCBI taxonomy): domain Eukaryota; kingdom Metazoa; phylum Mollusca; class Cephalopoda; order Sepiida; family Sepiidae; genus Acanthosepion; species Acanthosepion lycidas. The sequence continues at coordinate 142,709,884 of OZ010574.1, forward strand.
CATGGCACCCGATAAGAACCTCCTTGAGCTGATCAACATAGCAGATTATCACTAAAAAAAAGGTTTTCTTTCTGCTGTTACTAATCTAGGAAGGTTATAAAATCGTTTGTGGAAATTACAGTCGAATTTCTCCTGTCCATCACAGGGAAGCTCCTCGCCAGGATCCTTCTTAAACGCCTACTGACTTTGGCAGAGGGTATCCTTCCTGTAATTCAATGAAGTTTCAAAGCCAATAAATAAGATTTTCTCCTTCAGACAATTCCAGGAATAATCCAAACACCAGCAAAATCACTTGAAAGTAATTTTCTACAACGTTAAAAAATCCCTTGCCAAAAAATCCCTTACCACTGTTTCACGACTAGCCCTTTGGAAAATTCTCAGACACAATTGTTGAGCCGGGAAATTCACGGAGCTCAAGCAGTGATGGATCGTGTGCAACACTTTCGGGCGTGGAGTTCAACATCGTCTATTAAAGAATCAGCTCAAAAACATATTGTTGCGTACATAGATCGATTAGGTCGACTGGAAGAGAGAAGCTGCAGAATGAACAAATTGAGAAGAATAATCCACGAAAAACTATATCCTTCGAAAATACTATATGACAAATAAAAGCGACGAAGGGAACCCAAAAAATGTCAGAGCTACCCACCCCCTAAACCCTTCTACTGTGGCTTTGGACATCTTTTCAGATCCAAAATAGGACTCTTTTCAAACAGAAAGAAATGTCTATCAGCATCCCAATCCTCGACAACAAGTTCTGCCATCGACGATTTAATATAAAGAAAACAAACTATCCCACCATTTATAAATATATATCTGAGCTTATATTCTACTTAAATAATCTTTGTATTAATAGCCTTTCTCACTATTAGATAAAGTGATAATTTTAAGAGCAACCAAAATCGGCCATGGATTAAAGTTTGATTTCAATTATTTTAGAATAACGCTAATTTGCAAAAACCTTTTTATTCGATTTGTGTGATAGAGTTGTATAAGATTGTTAGCTTACTGCGTTAACAGTCAGAGTGTAAGTAAAGAGCACCGCTAAGATTTTTAACTTTTTGAACAGAAATGTGAGATGCAATTTGCCGTTCCGGAAATCTGATTGAAATTGATAACATGAAATTGTTATAATTCGTTATGAGTCCATTGGTTGTTGTGTAAAATCATATAAGGACGATTTATATAAAAAGAAAAGAAAAATAATTCTATTTGTTGATTCAGAGAAACAAACACTAAATAGAATTACGCGTGTCTAATTCAAGGCAGTTTCGAATTTGGGATGGAAGCTTGATATTGCACTATGTCATGTATTTGTAGTTTAACGTTTATTAGATTAGAAAGTGTAATCAGTATGGCAAGTTCAAATTCTGGCCTATGTTATATACTTTTATATGAAGTCTCTAAAACTGATTATCAAGATACATCACTGTATCAATCCCGGTATTAAAATGGAAAGATACCAAGCTGTTTAGTGGGGCACAAGGCCGGGTGACAAGGGGTCCTAATTAGAGTCAAATATGCCTCATCAGCGAATTGATCTCTCGGAGATAATTTATACTTAATTTATTTTGTCACAGGATACGATTGATTGGAAATATTTGTGATATCAAACTTCACACAAAAGCGAATGTTTAACTTTCCGATCAGAGGATCAGCAAATTAGAATCACTTGAATAGCCAGGCGCTCTTATAAAATCTAAAACGGTAAAATATCCAGATAAAATACTGTCCCTATTTACTAAATAACTACATTTGAAATATGATAACACAATTATTTAGCCAAATGTAAGCTAAGTAAGGCACCTGTGAAATATTGTAAATGAAGATTGCTCCAAATTTTATGATGCTGATGTTTTCGTGCTTTCTGAATTTTATGTAAGTAAATACTATTGCCTATGCGTTTTATATTATTAAAACCACAATTGAGAACGAATGCTTATCACATGTCAGAAGAAATGTGTAAAGGTAAAATAAAGAGTAACAGTGATTGACGATATTGAATAAATCAATCTATAAGTGTTCGATATGGTGGATTTCATGGCATATCAAATACTGGAATGCCAGAATTTCTTTTCTATGATATATATGTGTCTCTTGACAGATATAAGTCATGTATATATTAGATTTATGCATGCGATGGAAGTAGATGTTAGCAGTATTGGCTACTGTAGAATATAGGTAGGCATAGGACTATATGTTCTTGAGTTATAGGTAGATATACGCCGTATTCATACTTGTGTCTATAGGTGGACGTATGTTTTATTTATATTTTAAATTCTTATATAGACCTCGGTCGTAAATATTTTTTAGTCTTTAGGAAAACATAAATTATGTTTATATTTGAATCTATACGCAGATAAAGTTTTAGCTTATATTTGATACTGTAGTTAGTGAAATAGAGGCCAGGTTTATCATTGAATATATACATGCAATTAGACTGAGCTTAGAATTGAGTCTATAGCTAGGGATAAGTCATGAGAGTCATATGTATAGTAGAATTGATAGAAGATATAGATCGGTTTTATAGTCGATTTTTTTTCTTGTTATTCTTTCCATGATTCTCTTTGAGATGATAAAGGGCATGATTTCGAAACCAAAAGAATATTTATCAAAAAGCGATATCATTTTTGTTTCACCCCTGTCTAGAATGTATGGTTTGGTATATGTCAAGAAAAGAGGAAAAGGAAAAAAATGTAACCACTTCTTGATAAATTATCAAGATACTTTTGCGTGTAGACTTAGAAAGAAATCCTCATGAACACCTAAAATATTGAAATAAACAACTGCCAAAGAAATCTTGAAAAACAATTTATCAAATGCGCTATTATTTCATACAATAGATAAATGTAATAAAAAAGTTTGTCTTCATAGAATATAGTTCACATGAATAATTAGTAAATTATCTGAGAATTTAGATGACAAGTAATGAAGAGTAAGTTATACAATCTTTTTGCAAGTAGTTATATTTATTTATTATAACAGTGTTGTGGCCGTTATGTTCTTCGGTCTTCATAAATCTTTGCTTAAGACAATATTAATACTAAAGCTTGTGAATTAGTTAAGCTGGTTTTCCTTTCGTTGACCATATGCAAAACAATGTTTGTTTGTTTTTTTTTATTTATAAGAACTAGCGAATATATAACACGTCTTGGAGAAAAAAAAATCTGATTTCTATATCGAAAATGTGAGAAAACATGCTAATAATAATAAAAAAGATTAAAAAAGGAACCAGGTACATGTAGAACAAATGGCTATACATCTGTTTCTGTATAGATATGTAGGTGTATAAATATTCATAAAGATATATGAGATTTTAAGTGTAATTCATATGTGATATCTGAATTCAGCGAAGATAATAAATATGAAGAATTGACAAGAAACTACAAGAAAGTTTATGAAATAAAACATGTAAGCCATATTGAGAAAAACCACCAATAACATATAAAATCTTATTATTTATAATCTTCCACACAAAACGATAATATATATATATATATATATATATATATATATATATATATCTGTGTGTGTGCGTGTGTGTGTGCGTGTGTGTGTGTGTGCCTGTGTGTGCATGTGTGTGAATATATACATATATTAAGCTCTTTTTTCATCACAATTAATATAAAAGCTAAATAAGATAACATCATGCTTTATAATTATTTGTTACATATAAATTGAGATGTTATTTGATTCAAACAAGTTTAATGTTCATGGTTAAGAAATTTATTTAAAGATTTAAATCCTAATTTTAATGCAGATCTGTGTGAGGTATTATTGTTTTCTGCTGAGGGAAGGAATGGTGGAAGGCCACGAAATATCCGATCAGCAAGAGGGACAGAAGAATGAAATATTAAGGGGACGACACTTCCGTCATGTACATTAAGGCAATGTAACACATGACGTAACACAACTATAAGTACCTAGTTGGCACACTTCTTATATAAGTTATGATTCAAATTACTAAAGGATGATACTCTCCTCAAATTGTGACAAAGGGAATTATGAAGGTGAAAACAGGAATTTTAAACCAGAATTGAAGGAAGATTTTGCATTCACCGATAAAGGAGGCAAACTTCTTTGCTTTATTTTGCCATGTGTTACCCAGTCTTTAAAAATTCAGTAAATTAAAACACCACTATGAAAGAGATCACAAAACCCATTAGTATGATTATCCACCTAAATCAGAATTAAGAAAAAGCCAAGTTAAATTTGTTTATAGCCAACAATCATTGTTGACAATAGTCAGTAAGGAAGCCGATACAACGATTGAAGCCCGTTTTGTTATGTCATTGAATATTACTTGTGCTAAACTCACATGTTCTGGTGGCCAGTTGGTTAAAAAGAATATAGCTGTATCGGTGTTAAATCCAGATAACACAAAACGTCAGCGATTAATAACACAAACACCAATTTCACGCCACACTCCAGACAGGCGTATTTCTCAGATCTGTGCTGATGTTAAAAAATGTCTTGTATTCTGCTTTGCTCTTGACGAATGAAAAGATTTAAAGGACAACCTACAATTGACAGTATATGATCGTTATGTTTTCTCTGATGCAACTGTTAAATCGCTCGACTGAATCTTAACAAATTCCGATGTTCCACTGAATAAACTCGTCAGTATTGCAACAGAAAGAACACTAGCAATGGTGGAAATATGTTGGACTAATTGTACTCATGAAAAATGATTCCAGCTTTCCACAGATTTTTTCGTTTATTGCATTATTCATCGAGAAAACCTGCAGCCAGATAATTAAGTATGAAGATGCTATGAAATCTGCTTAAATTGGAAAACCCACCGAAAATTCAGAAATTTTATTGAAGAACTGGTGGCGGAAGATAAAGATTGTGCATCCGTTGAAGCCTTTTATTATTTTTATTAAAGAAAAGTAAATAGCCTTATCGTCAGCTGGAAATAATGAATGGATGTAATATCTGATATTCATTACTGATATAATGAATCATTTACAAACTCTCAACTTTGCAAAACAGGAGAAGAATAAGATTTTTTTTATATTACTCAGACAATTTCCAGCTTTCAGAATAAAATAAGAGTTATTTAAAAAGACATATTGTCAAGAAACGTCAGACACATTCCTAATCTCAGTAGGAGAGTAAATATATTGCCTGATATTGAAATAATAGACTGCAAACTGGTAGAACGCAAAAATAAATTGCAGGACAGATTGATAGTATTCTAGCCAGCTTTGATAAATTAAAGAAACTGAAATCCTGCATCGACTTTCTTTTAGACAAATTCATGGTTGAAGTGGTCAGTGATAGATGTCCAATGGAAATGGAACTACTGCAATTGCAGGATCCATAGATCCTAGTCTACAATTGCGCACGGAAACAACATCCAGAAATAAACTATCCTGAATTGGAGAAAACTAGTGTGTAATTCACCCCAATTTTCAGCGCAACATACTGTAATGAAGTCACTATACTCTGTAATAGAGATTTGAAGTCAAAGCATCGTGCAATCATTATAAACCAACGACTGACAGAGCTAATTGCTACAGACTTGATGATATAGAAAAAAAAATCTATCAACTAACAGCCAAGATGGAGACTCACAAAATCTCTACTAGCAGTAAATAGCAGTTTTCATAGACTGATCTTTGTAGCATTGACTGTCATAAAAATGTTATGATCAGATTGTAATTCTGTAAGGTGGTATGTGATTAAACTATTCTAATTTTGTTGGTTGGCTTTTTTACAACTTTCTCTATGTTTTGAGCAGATATCTACTAAAACACATAAATATCATTAAAAATATTTTTCCTCTTTAGTATTATTTTTAGCAATATAATTTTCTTTTTACTGAAATTTAGATTCGCACATTTCTCTGAAAAGTTCCCGTAGTACATTAACATATAAAATACGCTCAGTATAGTTAAAACAATGATCAGTCAAAATTTTGTGTTGGAATTTTGGGGTAGTACTAATGATCCAGCCAAAATTAGCTGACTCATTTTATAGTTCACAAGTAGAAGGTTTAAACAATCAGAAGGCTCAAACTATTCAATGCCACGTGTAAAAAGACGGCCATGTTGTCCCCCCGAATATTAACTGGCAGCATTTGATATCGAAGACTGAAGAATTACAGAACAGCTGGTGGTGGTATTGGAGATATAGGCGGATTCAGTAGAGTGCCTGACTCATGAGTATTAATTTTTAACGTTGTTTCATTGAACAAATTACGTACTGCGCTGTATTCTATATTCCTAGACTATATTGAACATAGATAACAAATGTTATGAGCCTAGATTACGACTGTATTTTGACGGAGACGAGTCAAGATACGAATTATGGGAAATTAAATTCCTAGGCTACCTTAGAATACTAAAACATCATGGCATCATTCTTTGCCAAGATGACCAGAAAGAAGATGGTGATTTTATGGAAAGGAAATGCGACCGTGTTCGCCGTATTAATACAATTCCTTGATGACAGGAGTTTGTCTTTAATAATGAGAGAAGCCAGGGACGACGGACAAGCTTTAAGAATATAGCGTGAACATTACTTGTCACAAAGTAAGCCCAAAATTATTGCTTTATATTCTTAACTAAACTCGTTAAGGAGACGAGAAAATGAATCTGTAACAGATTATATTATACGAGCTGAAAATGTCACAAATGCCTTAAAAATTACAGGTGAAACTATCTCAGATGGGCTGTTAATAGCCATGGCTTTGAAGGGATTACAATCAACATTCAAACCATTTACGACAGTCATAACTCAAAAAGATAAAAAATTAACTTTCACAGAGTATAAAATTGCGTTACGTAGTTATGAAGAAACTGAAAAATGTGTAATCCCCCAAATCATGGAAATTACGTAATGCAACTGAGAACGTCATTTAAAAAATTCAGAAAATCAGTCCCTCAAACCTTAAAATTATGATATTAAGAACATGGGGCTTAAAAACAATTATTACAACAACATCAACAACAGCAACAAGAATAGAGCGAATAATAATAGAAAATTAAATATCATCTGCTTTCGCTGTGGAAGAGCCGGGCTTGTACGTGCGAAATGTCAGTTTTATACAAGGAGTGATTTTTGTAAAAATGTAAAAGCTTTTTCGAATGAGCGAACATATACTTTTTCGTTTGGGTTGGATACTATACCCAATACTTATAATTCTTAACTAGTCGACACGGGTGCGACAAATCATGTAATTACAGAAGAAACAAAATTTATTAATTTTGACCCCAACTTCGAAACACATTCCCACTTTATTGAGTTGGCTGACGGTACCAGAGCTAATAATTTAGTTTTAAAAAGAGGCGATGCCTGTATTTATTTACGAGGCACTAAAGGAAATCTTTGTAAATGTATCTTGAAAAGGGCTTTATATATCCCTAAATTTAAACAAAATATTTTATCGGTTCAGTCTGCTGTTAGGACTTGTGTTAAAGTTAATTTTCACCGAGACAATTCAAAGTTAATATACTCCGACGATACTGAATTTAATATGTAACAAAATGGACGTTTGTATTATTTGAAAAGTAATAAAACTGTGATAACAGTCCCGGACGACTTATGGACTTGGCATAAAATATTAAGCCACTATAATAATTCTGACGTAAAAAGATTACAAGAACACGTCACTGGAATGAAAATTACATCTCCAAAGGGCTTACAATATTGTGACACATGTATTAAAGGGAAAATGCCGAAATATAGAAATAGGTATCAGATCCCAAAATCAACAGACATCTTGTTCAGAGTTTATTGCGACTTAGCGTGGCCAATTTCACCAATGGGTATCGACACCTATTCATATGTATTAAACTTTGTTGACGAATATTGAAAAACAAATCGGATACCACACAAGCTACAAGAATGTATTTATCTGATATCTCTCCTTATGGCTTGATGTTTGCTAATGGAATCTAAGTTACCCAAAAATCTAAGCGTTTATGCATTAAATGCAGCTGTATATATACGAAATCGTTGCTATAATAGCAACATTTAAAAGACTCCTTACGAGGCTTATACGAACTACAAACCCAACGTAAGTGGTATGCATATTTTTGGTACAATTTGCTACACATATGTCAACCACAGGGCAAAACTAGATCCAAAATGTGAAATAGGTTTATTCTTTGGCTATGACAACACAAGTCCGGTCTATATGATTTATTTCCCACAAAGTAACATAATAAGGAAGATCAGGTGCGTCAGATTTACAGATTCCTTGGAGAAAGTGGATGACCCGGAAGAAAAGAAGATTAACTGCGAGGAACTGGTCCAACACGAACTAGTATGGCCTAATTATGGGATAGGGCCTATAAGTAGAAAACCCGTTCAAAATCCACAATTAAAGGAAGGTGTTATACCAGATGATATAGACGAGGAAAAATCAGACGCAAACCTTGAGTTAAATGAAGATACAAACAAAAAGGAGGGGAACATTCCACGTTATCGGACCAGAAGTAGAAGAAAGCCAGACTATTTTCGAATGGATCAATGTAATATCTGTGACATTGACTGTTGCTATTTGGTGCAATGTACCCCGAAGAACTATCAAGAAACCATAAATTCTGATAATTCCAAACGATGGATAGCCACCATGCAAAAAGAAATGGAATCCCTAGTATCAAATGATAATTTTGAATTGAAAAAGGCTCCGGATGATAAAAATATTATCGAAAGCCGTTGGGTTTATAATATAAAGCGAACTGAGGATGGCTCGCCAGTTTATAAGTCTCGTTTTGTAGCTAAAGGATTCTCGAAGATTATGTAGAAACATTCAGTCCAACAACAAACATGATAACAATTAGAATTTTGATGCAAATGGCCGCACATTAGGGTATGGATATACACCATATGGATGTTAAAGCAGCGTATTTAAATGCTCCGATCGACTATGAAATATACATAGAACCGCCAGAAGGTTTTGAAAAAGGTGATAATTATTTATGGAAACTCAAATGTCACTATATGGACTAAAGCAAAGCGGAAGGACGTGGAAAAAATTACTACATTCCTATTTAATTGAACAACATTTTGAACCCTCCCCAGTTGACCCATGCCTTTACACAAGAATATTTAATAATGAAATATTAGCAATTCTGATTATTTCGGTCGACGATATGTTAATTGCTTCAAAATGTGAAGCTGCTCTATTAAAAATTAATACAAAACCAATTCCAAAATTGAAATTAAGGGGCTTTCATTCCTGTCATATTTGGTAATAACCTATAAGGTCCTTATTAGTCCTGGGCATGACGTAAAACTGCATCCATTAAGTCTCTCTAAGGTCCTTGTTGGTACTGGGTAGCACATAAAACTGCATTCATTAGTTATTGACTTAAGAGACGTCAGTTTTTGGTATGAATGTGAGTCCTTAGTTTCGGATTATAAACGTAAATAGTCCTACTTTTAGCCCAATCTCCTCTGAATATCTCTCAGAATCACTCTGACCCGGAGTGTTTGTGCCTGTTTTAATGGTCCCAGCTATGGGTAAAATAATAACTTTTTCCACTTTTTTGTTGTGATCACAACCCAAATTTATAATATTAGTATTAATGTTTATTAATCTGAAATAATTAACAATGGACAAAATTATATAGCTAATTTTTGTGGATATTAATTTAAAAAAATACAAAAACAAATATTTACAGAACAAAAAAGATATATTTTATGAATACTACAGTATTTGCTCCATATGAATATTGACTTTACTAATATTTTGAAAGAAGATACTATAATGTACCAAAATGGGGGGGATGCTGGAATTTTTGGGTAGTACTAGTGAGCCAACCAAAATGAGGTGACTCATTTTATAGTTCACCAATAGAAGTGTTAACCAATCAGAAGGCTCAAAATATTCAATGCCACGTGTATAAAGGCGGCCATTTTTTCCCGAATATTCACTGCCAGCCTTTGATATCAAAGACTGGAGAATTACGGGACAGCTGCCCGTGGTATTGGCGATATAGGGGGATTCAATAGAGTGTCTGACTCGTGAGTATTAATCTTAACGTTGTTTCATTGCACAGATTTCGTACTGCTCTGTATTCTATATTCATAGACTGTATTGAACATGGTTAACATTTTGAAATATGTGTATACGTGTACTTTGTGATTACTGAAAGCAAAACAAATTAAGAGTTTAAAAACCCGCATGCATGAATAAATATTATTGCATAAATGCATTCCTTAATATTTATATGAAAATATAAGAAAATGCGTATGTAACAAAAACGAATGTGTAAATTTTGTCCATATCTTGAGTCTCTCAAACATTTGAACTTTATTTCATGTGGCGCTTATATTAAACAAGTTATTCCCCCTTATTCCTCCGTCGTCATGCACAATTTTTTCTAAGAAAAATAATCTTCCACCCATGAAAAGTAACATGCCCCCCACCACGTACAGTTATTCATATCCTAGCATAGATTTGAGTGTGACAAGCGAAGTTTTTAAAACATTGGTGTTGAAACAAAGTCAAGACAGTTAATAATGAGAAGAATGCGGCGATAACACTTTCGGAAGCCGCCAGGGAAGCACTGGTGGCCATCTCTAAATTATTCAATATACATTTTCATAAAGTCCTCGTATACTGAACCATGCCTTACTTTAGTTATGTCTAGACACATTTATCAATAAAAGTCTTTCTTTTGTATTCAAATTTGCTTTATACCTTGTTATTTTATTTTTATCATATGTTATGTCATTATCTACATAGTTGAAGAGCTTGACTATTTCTTGACCGAAATTAATGAGTTTTTTTTATTTACTGCATCGATGAATCAATATGTTAGTGTTTCCTATTTTTAACTGACTGATATTTAAAAACAAAATATATATTTTATTTATATTTTTTATTTATTTTTAATTTCTCATATTTTTGATTCTTCGCTTTTGTTGATTCGTTGCATCATATCCAATTTTAATGGTTTTATAATATTCATTCCTATTTATAGGTGAGAGAGATTTTGAATTTCGACTTTAAAACATACGGCTTCTCTCCATGTTGTTACTCAACTTTCTTAAAATGTTCCAAGTTGAATCTCTCCATCTTTTACTCCCTATATATCTCCATATTGTTAGGATTTTGCCCTGATTCTCCTCTTTATTTCTCTCATTATCACGGATGTCGTGATATTTGGTAGTATTAGCATGGAAACAAACGGTCTGGTCACAGTTTTAACTTTTATTGGACATAACCTCTGATAAATAATGCTACGTAAAAGAATAGTCACTATACTATTTATTTACTTGACGCTCAAACGCGGCAAAAATACTGACATAAGAAATGATTTACCATAGACATTTTCTCCCGGCTCTCTCAGTATTAATTTTGATGATTCTATATCGTTCACTGATACATAGTATTTGATTAATTGTATTGTAAATGTTCATCGCGCCCCTGATCTCATCGTATATGTTTTTAGAATGTCTGATTTGATGAATTACGGATAATTGTCACAAATACTCACCAATTCATCGGATTAAAGCATCATTTCATATAAATCAAAACGTTCCGTTTTCATAATTTCTTGCGATCATGATCACTATTAATATAAAATATTCAATTTTTTCGTATTCAGTTTTAAATCTATTTCTTGTTTTACACATTTTACTTCTCGTTCTCTTTCTATTTCCATTTACTTTCTCTAGATTTGTTTTCATTTTCAAAGAATTCTTCATTTTCTCTTGCTTCTTTCTATCTGCTTCTCCCCGTCACTTTTTCATTGTATTCTTTTGACCATGCCATTCATCCCGTTTCCTGGAGATTCTTCAGCTATAACAACCAGAAATGGACAGTTAGTCACCCACAATCAGACTTTTCGTGAACGAACCAACAAGGAAAGTAATCGAGGGCTGCTTGTAACCAAATCCTTCTTTAATAAATAAGACTGCAGTGAAGCTTGGGAATGAAACACTTACATAGTCTTCGGAAACGGAAACCAAATAACCCCAGACATAAGCATTTTGTTTTTTGCCATCGGCATTCTCTCTTTCCATGTATCTTTTATTTCTGGCCATTCTAACTTACAAGTAATACGCCTGCGCTTGGCATAAAAACAAGTGGACATTTTCTAGTGAGCTATTCAGTACATCTGAATCGATAGATAGACTGTGAGAAGTTAAAATCGAAATGAATGATGGCATCCTAGTCGACGCAAGCGCGCAAGCACAAAGTGTATAAGGATTACGAAAGTTTGCCAACAATGATTTTGATTTAGATTTGGTTGCACTAATGCCGACATCCATTTTTGGATATACTTAATTCAATCTTTCCCTCTCTTTCGCATTCATATATATATATATATATATATATATATATATATATATATATATATATATATATATATATATATATATCTGTGTGTGTGCGCACGCGCGTGTGTGTGTATGGGAGTGGCGGATATAAATACCCGGGGAAAAAAACATTAATTCACTCTCATTCTCTCTGTCTCTCTCTTATACATATATATGTATGTGTGTGTGTGAGTGTATACGTGTGTATGCACGCGAGAGTGATGTGTGGATACAAAACATACGCATATATATAATGTTCAAGATGGAAAAGATGAAAAGCAGTTAAATGTGGAATTTATTATTCTATAGGGAACGCTTCGTTCATTTATCAGATAATCATAGTAACTCATCAAAAGTTATTGTAAAATTCGTTAACATAGTAAACTGTCTACTTTGAATCGTTGAGGTTAATTTGAAAAAAGTTTTCTTTTTAAAATTAAAATATTTATACGCAATTGGACAATATATATATATATATATATATATATATATACTATTTCATTAATGTATTAATGTTCGGTTATTTCTTTTCTGTTATATATATATATATATATATATATATATATATATATATATATATATATATATATATATAATTATATATATATGCAGATATGTAGAAAAATAGGAAAAAAAACGTTAGGTAAATTACCCGGAGTTCTACAGTATTTTTGTTTTTATTTTTAAAAACAGTGATCCATACAGAAATAGAGCTTAAATTATAATTATTTAAAAAAAAAATATGATTCCTTCCCCACATAAGAGTTCTCATGTTTCAAAAACAAGACCAGAAAACTTCAATAGAATTATTAAAATAGTATAATTATATGATAGATATGGTTTGGGTACGCCTGTAGGTTTAGTTAACAGATTACTAACGTTACGGCTTTAGTAATTTAAAACCGATGAAACATTTGGATTAAAATATACACGAAAACAGACCAGCTTTCTGAATTAGGAATCCAAGGGAAGTTGAGATTTATTGCATATAATACAATTGTGGCACATGTCCAAAAGGTGGATAGATTGAGACTTGTCACCGCTAAATATCTTATGCCTAGCTATTCAGTTTGACGACCTTTTCAATCCTTAAATTTTATATATTCATCACAAAACTCGTCGTTCATCATTCAATCATACTTACATCGTATTACCGCACACACACAGGGAACCTAAAAAACACCCTGTGACATAAAAATGTTTTGTGTTATATAATTATATATCAAAATTAAATGATGCTATGAAATGATGGGCCGAAATCTTACTCACAATAACTACATAAACAATAAGAGTCTATCTATCAAGGGAGGGCTCCACACAAAACAACCAAGTTGGGATTAGAGGGACTTAGAAAATCAAGGATCGCCCCATTCACGCGAACCAGGCTCGCCACAGTTACTCACCTTTTGTATAAATCTGTGGATACCAAACGCTTTCTACCAGTTCTAAACATCATCCTAAGCTGATTCTCAAATAATCAGATTAGATACAGGAGGATAATCCGCTAATAGAAATCAGGTTCGAAACCGCTGGCCTGCAGGACAGTAGTCAGATTGCGATGGTCGACACTCTCAAATGTCTTTGGCTGATCTAAATTGATCAGTGCAACTTGCTCTTGATCTTTTACACCCTCTAGGATTGTGGGGATCAGGTCTAAATTTTTCGGCTCTTCACAGTATATGTCTGATCGGGTCACAACAGTCACTCGCCAACTGGCTGTAAACGCTCCGTCATGATCTTGGCCAAAATATTTATGGGCCTGTAATCATCTAAATCTCGCCCAACACCCTTACCGCTGTTCAGCACATCTGGTCGGGGATAGATCCCTGGCGGAAGCAGTTGTTAAACATGCCAGTTAAAATTGGAACAAAGATATGCGACAGTCTCAAGTGCAATTCATAGGGCAGACCATCAAGTCACGGAGACTTGGCACTGCTGACTCTCTCCAATGCCAAGCAGACTTCACCCTCTCTGAACCCCCCCCCACACCTCAAATAGCTGCGAAACTCTTCGGTACAGAGATCAGGCTCCATGATAAACCGGCTCGCGAAATCCGACAAAACGCCTCAAACATGTCAACAGTAAATCTCCAGTGCATTGACCTGCCGAATGTAACGACGAATCTCTTACTTGCCATTCTGCTCCCACGTTCATATCTTCGGAAGATATCTTGTTTAACATGATTAATTGCCGAGCCCTGTTAGCGCTTGCCAGCTACACGCTGCAGATTCTTCCTAACAATCATATCACTAGGAGATTCGATATTCTCCTCCCTGAAAATACTATCCTTGAGTCCCTTCCGCTCATTAGCCTTATTTAGTGCAAATCTCTGGCTATATTAAGCGGCGAAGAACCTAATACTATCCTTAAGCCTCTCCTACCACTTAATCACAGTAAACGCCCCATTAGTTCCTGTTTCACTGAGGTAGTTAGCTGATGATGACAGTCCCGCCTGTCCAGTAAAGACAGATTGAACTTTCTCTATCAAGCTATTCTAAGACACCCGGGCACAAAGAAGTCTGTGGTCGAAATAGCCTAACAAGTGGAACGTTGGACAATCTTATAGACCTAAATCCTCTGGGCTAACATCCTATCCAGGTAGCTAGCTACCTGTTTAGACGCCCAACTAATCGTTGACATCAAACTCGCCAATCAGATCAACCAAGTTAAAATCACCAGATCTCCCGCTAGCTCTCCGCCCCAGTCTATATTGAGATTCAGGATTTTATTCCTGTTTCCCATTAAGACTATGCGCGTCCAATCCACCAGGAACGGCACTAACGTACGGAAAGAAAACGAGACTGGTCGTTGGATACATGAACCTCAACGATCCAAAACTTTTCACATCTATATGAACAACGATAAACCACCACCCCCGCCTGCATCGACATGGTCAAGTTCCACCCTCGCATCCATGATAGACTTACCAATCAAAGAAACAAATCTGGCCTGCTGGTACCCATATACTGAAGAGAAAAACAGTCACTAGACAGCAGACGAGAATCAACCTTGTAAACAAAGTGATTCTCATCGTTTCTGGCAACCTCCACACCGAACGACAAGAGGTCACGAAGCAGGCAAGCAGACTTGTCCCTCTCCCTTAAGCCCCTCGCATTCAGGCTGGCTATCTCGACATTTTAAATATCTGCAAGAAAAAAAAGAACAACCTATTCACATATTTTGAGGAAATTTGTCGGACTAAGTACCCCGACGGATTGTCGTAGGCTCCAAGTGACCATCTCTGATATCATCGGAAAAGTTCGGGAGAGGCATCATTTGCCTGATATAGGTGAGAGGAAACTTTTAAATATTTCCCCTCTTCCTATACAAGCAATCATGCTGGTAGTCTTTGGGAAATTGCGCTGACCCTCCAACAAATTCCCTTCGACGAAGATGACTTTGAAAAGATGACACAAGAGTATCTTCTTTTGCGTTGAAAGGTCCCTCTCTAGTTCCCTTCTGTAGACTTTACAAATGACGTCAGTTTAGGAAAGTATTATTATCTTTCTTTCTTGTGGATAGGTGCGGCAGGTCAGAAATGGACAGTATGGTAGAAGTGAACGGTTGCAGAAATATGAAAGTGGAGAAGGGCTTCAGTATATGGGGATCAGCAGGCCCTATATGATGAAGGAGGGAGGCTCCTTCTCTTAAATTGCGCTCGCGATGTAGGGAAATTGAGACCTAGTTTTGACCATTTCAGTCAACTTCCGGCTTCGTCAACCGGCATGTCCTTTTTATGGCAGCTCTTCCTCCTCCCTCTCCTTCTCCAAAAAGTAGGACAGCAATGTTAGCATTTCCCCCGTCTCCATATCGGAATCTAATCCCCATTGCTGTAACTTATTTTACGGTTGGAACACCGGTTCATCCAAATTTTCAGCCATGGTGGTCCAAACCACCACGAAGAAACAAATAAAAGTTCGTCTTAAATACTAATGGCTTATTCACAAGAAGAAAATGATGCATTGAAAAGAAAATGACTCATGACAAAGAAACACGAGTTAATGTCGCGGACGGATGAAAATGAAAGAAAACGGAAAATGAAAACCAATTAAAGTTGGCAACAATTAAGCACGTAAAAAATATAAAACAAATTAAAGTTTACGAATAGCAATTAAACACTTAGAAAGAATAAACTAGAAATAAAAAAGAATTAAGGTTGGGCGTGGCGTTAAAACACAAAATAGAAATATACTGAAGAAAAATATACTTATCTTATATAAAGTGAACAAAAAGAAAAATAAGTACACAAAAATAAAATGAAAAGAAAACTTGAGAAACGCAAAAATTGAAAACGTTTCACAGATAACAAAAAAATAAAACAATAAACTTAATAGTTCGTAAAAAATCGGAAATTCTCGTCAGTTTAGACTAGAAAAAAGAACGCGCACCTATAAAAACAGGAATGAATCCAAGAGAATTTATCTCGAAACAAAATTGGGGGAAGTAAAAAGAAAAAAAAACACCAGTATATAGGAGGCGAGTTGGGTGTAAGCCCGTTGTGGACTCTTCCACAACAAGCTAGTTAACCCCTGCTAGAAAATGCACTATTCATGTTATAATTTTCGCCGTCACAATCTTGCAAATATTAACAAGCATTCATTGGTTAATCGCCTTCAATCTAGGTCGCTGATTGGTCAGTTCCGACCAATCAAACTGCCTGCACGCGACAAATCTGTTTTACCGCGTTTTCCCTCCGAGCCTCCCACGTGATAAACGACCTTATAAATACAGAACACGTGTAAACTCTCTAGAGTTTCTTTTCATCTCTGTTTTTGCACTTTCTGACTCGAGCCTAATTTATCTACGTCACTCGTACATTTCAACACGCCGCCAAAATGTGACCCTAAAGAAACTCCGTCTCGACTGATCCAGACTTTAAATGAACAATACTTAATTCATGCAAGTATTATCTCTGAACTCTACCTAACTTGTTCATATATTAGGTTGGTGCAAAAATAATGTCGTTTTCTCACAAAGTAACATATGTGAGAAAACGACATTATTTTTGCACCAACTAAATAATTCCAAATACTCAATTCAAACTCATTACTTCTTTTTAATATGAACTCAGGTACAACTATTTACCTAATCAAAGAGACACAATTCTGTCCCACCTTTTCACTCAGTATTCACACTAATAAATTCAATTGTTATGTTTTGAAACAAGATGTTTTTGTATAATTATTCTATGTCTTGTATTAATTGTAGTAGATGGGACATTATTGAACACTCACAATTTTAAACCTTCTGGTATTTCAAACCTTCTATTCATATCCAACACTCATCAGACATGTCCACAGCACCGTTTTATCATTGGCTGACGATGATTGATGTATTTCAATAAGAACGGACGGACTCCTGGTTATGTTGTTGTTATGATTTTGCAATGTCGAGGTGCGTAGCACGAAGCTTTCCAGGAGGCGGCCTGACTCGTCCGGAGTCAGGTCGGGAATGCTGTTGGAGCCGATATGATGCAAAACCCGAAATCCACGATAAAGACATTAAAACTCTAGACCGCCCTTGATGCTTCTAAAAATGTATTATGCAGCTATATATATATATATATATATATATATATATATATATATATATATATATATATATATATATATATATATGGCGTCGAGATAAAACACGATATATCATTTTCTTTATGTATGAAGAATAATTCTAAGGCCCAAAAATTTGACAACCGACATTTCAAATTCCTATTCTAATTAAAAGAAAAAAATTACTAAGGTGAAAATATTTACAAAATGTTTTAATCGCTGGATCACGAACAGTAAATTTACATCCACGTTCTTAATACGTTTCACCAGTCAAACACATCATAAGAGTTCATATAGAATTTCGCAGTAAGATTTGTAAAAATATCAACAACTTTATTGATGAAAAATTATAAGATATATATATTTAAACATTGCAAAAACTTATACGAAATGACGATATCCTGTGAGCAGGTGTATATTATCGGGACTACTATACTAACATTTTGTGAATGGTTTCTGGACTGTGCAGTGGTCTACGGTTAGTCCTCATGATGGGTTCTGTTATGGAAGTATCAATCTTGGTTATTTATATGTTCAACTCCCGTCGGTTATTTAAGCTCACTGCCTTATCCACCAACTAATTTCAATACACATTAAATCGATTATATTAAAAATGAATAAATCTAGTAAAGTTAACGTAAAGAAGTAAGGCTCAGGAATACTATCTCCAGCAGCAATGCAATATATGTTCCAATTTTCCAAAAGTAGAAATCTATTTTTGTCAGCCGAAAGCCGACCGCCTGTTTCTCTCTGAAACAGCTATAAATGAATCACTTCATTTACAATACTTGGCTAAACATCTATTATAACAGAGTGCCACGGATTCGGAGCCTATAGCAAGAAAAGTACATAAAAACGAAGTCCTTGACCTACCGTATATGTGCTGCCTCGTGGCACTTCTACATAAAATCACTTTCTTCCATTCGACCTCAGGATGAAGAGTAAATAATCTTCGATCGAATATTTGAGAAAATTGACAATATCATCCATGAATTTCCTTCATCTAGCTTTCATATATGCAGTGACTTCAATATCCACAATTAAGCTTGGTTATTCTAGGTGAACAACCCGATGAAGAAGACAGGTATTGCAGAGACTTCCCTATCGCTTATGGACTAACACAGATAATAGATGAACCCACGCTAATCTTGGACACGCTGAAACCGCAGGGAAACCTCCTTGACGTCTCTTCTAATATTCTTCCGTAACAAATGCTTAGCAAATACTTTCCTATACAGTGACATTAGACCATTTCATATTTAGTGTCTAGATTGATGCCAAACTAAATACGTCCCCTGAGTTATTGTTCCATGGAATTGTTTTTCGCTATGCAAAAGCGTACTGTCACAACTTTTTGTCCAATATGATAACACCTCTTTCAATTTTTCATGCATGCTGTCTCAAAACTTCTGCATTCAACTTAGAATGGATCTTTTCTGGAATTGAGAGATTTATACCGCATAATAAATTCTAGCAAAAACAAAAGTCAGTCATGCTTTATCCATAATCCCGCTGCAGCCATAGCTCACAGGAACGAATACTTCAATGTCTATCGCAAGGAGCGGTGCAATCTGGCCTATACTGCTTTCAGTATCGCCCACCATCTCTGTATTAGAGATCTGGAAAACACAAAGTGCAGCTATCTGCAAGATGCCTAGGTCAGAGTTGAAAAACAAATTGGATATGGTTTATTCTGGAAGATCATCAACCAAATAATGAACTGATATAAAGCAGCCCTGCCCGCTATTATAAATGGTCACGATGTCAAATCTTCATTTGCCAAAAATTAAATGACAAAGGGCACCCCCTCCTAAAATTCTTACGTCTCACTGAACATATTCTCAGGAATATCTTTATCAACACGAGAAGTCTCTCGGGTTTTCTGAAGCCTCAACCCTAAGAAAGTCACTGGCCAAGACAAAATTCTGGTGGTTGGTCTTAAGAATATCAGCTGGGAGTTATCCCCGAGCCTACCCAAGATATTAAACTTCTGCTTGAAGGAGAAAACTAGAACACAGGTGAGTGATTTTCCCTCTCACAGTATAGACCCATCAGTCTCAAATATCCAGCTGTCAAAGATTCTATTGCCTAAACTCTGGTTACGAATAGCCGAACAAGCCAACTTTCATTTAGTTTTCGATCGAAAATTTATTGTCAATTAGTAATCTAATCTAAAAATGAATCAGCGATAGGCTTAGTGCAGAGAATGATTACGTAAGTAAATTATTATTTATTTGAGCTGGAAGAATAGAGAAAAATATATCTTCATGAATATATTAAATGTGAACATAACGTATATTAAGAAAATAATTTTGTATATAAAGACCATCTGGTTTATTACGTTGATTGGTTGGTTGGATGATTTCATTTAGCGTCATATCAACCTCTCTTGATTATTTAATACCAAATTATAAATCCTGTAAATGCAATTTTATGCCTTCAAGTCCAGATAAAATGTATTGTAGGTCATGTTTCTATAAACCGTACTGTTGGTAAAATATATATTATATAAAAATGTATTGCTGGTATTTTATACTTTCATAGTACTTTGTTTTTTTCGTTTTTTTTTTTTTTTCGGGGGTTCATTATTGGCACATAACTGGGACCCTAACAGGTGCTATCACTCCAGATCACGGTGGAGATGGGAGCAACAGCAAATGAGATGATTCTATTCTCCTCACAATCCTCAACTGCCAATCAGATCAATTGTTGCTGAATGTAATTGATCGTGATACATCGAACTAGATTTATTACGTAAATATTAATTAAAATTTTTATTCATTATGTATAGAACAGCATATTTTTGTTACACCATCTTCTGTCGTTTTAGGTAGATTCAGAAATCAATCATCCTCAAAGTGTGTATCGGTGTAATGGTAATGTAAATATTAAATGTTTACTTACAAAGGGAATTTAGAGTAGATTTATTGACTAAAAAGATAATGCTGCCGATGTTTGAATCCGTGAATCCATAATTTTTCGGAAAAAAATATTTTTCTAAATCATTAGATTGTAATATTCATTCAACTATTGAAGGGGTTTTCCTTCCTTGCGTTTTGTTTCGGTTTGTGATTAACGTCAACATGTTGATTGTGTCATTATTAATTCTTCGATTTACAGTTGCTACCAATTTCAGTTGTCATTAGTTTAGAACTTCCTTAAGTATGGTGGCTTCTGATATCTAGTGTACGTCTTTTTTTTATTCAGCAACAACAGTCCACGAAGTTTGAGAGAGAAAAGTCCTCTCTTAGGCCTACATACTTCATTTGCTCGAAACCGTTTTTAGCCATCGATCTGACAAAGCCAATTTTAACAGTGTTGGTTTAGGTATTCTGGAACGAGTTTTGGCACCATCTATAACATTCATATGAAAGTTGCGACATAATACTTTTAAAGACCATGCATGACTCGGGATTCAGACTCATGTTTTGTCTTTTGTAGCAACTTTCATTCTTAAGAAAAACGCCCACCTAACTCAACTATTCTATTACCTTTTGACCGAAATTTAATTTTGTTGTAATTAAACAAATGAATAAGCTGGTTTATTTCTGTTTAACAATCAGGACACGTTTATATTTTCAATACGAGTATTTGGTAAGTACTATAATAAACTGGCGGATGAGCTCGAAAAATATAGCCTGGTATAGTTACCAAGATACATTTAACCCTCTGCATCGATAAGCCTTCTTAAAATATTTAAACAACTCTATTCGGCTATGATACTAATGTGAAATAATTTAATTCCATTGAAATTAATACTGTTTTTATGCAGTAACTCTACAAAGATTACACTGGTATATAGGTATATATATATACTTATATATATATATATATATATATATATATATATATATATATATATATATATATATATATATATATATATATATATACACACACACTGGTGTGTATATATATATATATATATATATATATATATATATATATATATATATATATATATATAAAGAAATATAGTCTTAAGGTGTGCTATATTTATGGAATAAAGTGCTCAATATCAGAGATAGAGCGTGTGTAAATATAAAAGTGAACATAGAAGTCAACACTTAGAGGCGACAGTCTGTTTCATGCTATATGCAATTGTCAAGCCACGTGTGCTGTTATTTTTCTCGGCTATTTATATATATACGGGTTAGTGGTGCATATATATATATATATGCTAGAGTATAAAGAGAAAAATATTCTCGTGATGTACAGTGACCAACAATCTTAGAAAGCTGACCTAGCAACAGATTCAATATAGTTTTTCCAATTCATGTCATCTGAGAACGTTAGCCCAAGAAGGCGCAAAAGTTCACTTTCCTGGGCATTCGCACCAGCCATACTGATGGAATATAGAGAAGGGTCTCTGAAATGATTAATTCAGAGAAGATTAGTTTGGGTGGCGTTACAAGCCATCATTTACCCCAGTTCGGCTGTTTTTTCGTTTTTTTTGTTTTTTTGTTTTTTTTTAACTTCTCGGACTGATCAGACTTACTATCAAGGGAGGAGTAAATGGCTGTTTCATCAGATTACATACAAAGTTGAGAGCTGATCTCATCGGGAAGGTCATTAATGAAAATTAGGAAGGGAGTAGGAGCAATGATGTAGCCCCGGGGGACACCCGCTTCAGTACGGACGGCTTTAGACGATTGGCCGTTCAGACGATTGTTCATCTTTACGATTTGATAGGAAAGTCTGGATAAATTCAAAAATGTGTCCGGAGATATCGTAAATTTTCAGCATTTCAAGATGCCTAAATCTACAGCCCGGACTTCACCGTGTTTATCTAATTAGCATCAGTACATCTGCAGTTTGTCCCTTCGGTTTGATTATGAACTCCAGATTTTATCAAATGAGAAGGCTATATAGGCCGATAGTTGAAAGGATCGAACGGTTTACCAGCATTGTTGAAACCTGGAATGACATATGAGAACTTATCAGCAGGTCGAAAAAAAGACTCAGCGAGTCACTTATTGCAAAACAGAAACTAGTTCCGGAGCACACATCTTAATGACTATTTCAGGGATAGCGTCGAGTCCACATTTTTATGCGGTGACCTAGCTTAAAGATGATAGCAGAAAACATTGAAGGGGTTCCATAGATATCAGTCAACAGAGACTCAATTCTAAGTGGAAAGTTAGTCATATGATTCAACAGAAGTTTTTAAGGATAATTTACGAGCAAAGCATAAAATTATGAGCAAAGGGCATTATCACCTGAAATTGTCTGAAGAGGGGATGAATTAAAACGTTGTAATTAATTAACACCCTATTACAGAGCCGTCAGTAATCACGAGAGACAAAGTTTTACCTCATTCTCTCGGGAAACGGGGACTTGCTTCTTCGAGGATTCGTTAACATTTATTACGATAATTAACGGATTGTAGCTGCTACGCTGGCATAGTATAAAATAGTAGTTCCTCTGTGCTATACCTGACGAGCATGCCGATGTGACCCATGGAGAGGATGAAGTTTCATCTGTTTTTTTGTTGTTTTTTTTTCGAGGTGAAAGCGTCCATACCGTTTCTGACCCAAAACGAAAATTCAGTGGCTCAATTCTCGGTTGGAAGATTAAATAGGCCAGTCCAAGGGGCGTCAGGAAGAAAATCACGGAGTGTGTCCTTGCTACTAACGAATAGTGGTCTTATGAATTGCGTCTCTAATAGAGAGGGTGTATCATAGAGTTCTAATGTTAGATATCTTTTAATCGCATATTGCAAAAGTAAAATTAAACAACAATTTACCTTTCATAAAATATCCTATTAGGTTGGTGCAAAAATAATGACGTAATAATGTCGTTATTTGACGTTAAAAATACGTCAAAAAACGACATTATTACGTCATTATTTTTGCACCAACCTAATATATACAATCCAACAGCAAAGATGCTGGAATAATGGTCTGTTACCTGTACCACTAAATTAAGTTCCTGACACTTCCTGCTATTCTCTAGCTTTGCAAGAACCTGTCGGAAAATGGACAACTGCTGCCATATATAGACAGCAACTTCCCAGTGTTCAACCTCTTTCCCACAGACGAATACTTTGCTAGACTCTCGCTATTTTATTACTATTTTCATGGGAAGTATTCAGAAGAAATAGATTCCTTATTTCAACCAGTTCTAACCTACACATATAAAACCCGCTATGCTACGCACATTGTATCTAACCTTACTCGATCTCTACAATATTAACCTGTATAAGAGTGTTATGTGCCCCACACATCTGCATAAACTCTCCCTATTACATTTTACTATGTCACACTCTACCTTGAGTAATTTTTAAGACATGCACTGAGTGTAAAGTATTCTATTGTAAATAGAAATACATAACATTATATTAAAATAACAGCCTTGCTGAGACAAATTTGTGAAGAAAACTGCCTACAAAATGTATGCAATAAAGATTAATCTCCAAACGCTATCACATTTTTACGATTGTATTCTGGGGTTTCTATTTAATTAGAATCTATTTTCTCTTGATAGAAAAAAAATTGTTAAAACAGATTAAGTGCAACTTAAGAATAGGGCGTTACATTTTATTTTTCAATAAATATTTCATAAAAGCTCCAGTGAAGACAAGAAAAAGTTATTTCTGATTATATAGAATTTTCACTTTCTGCTATTAGTAAAACGTTAATGGTGGACAATCTTCTCATAAATGAAGAAGAAACTTAAAACAATAAAAATGTGTATTTTAGGAGGATAATGAGTATAGCATTGACCGTCAGCAACGACGATGTTCTAGAGAAAATATACTTAACATCAATACTAAACAGTTGAAATATTTAGGCCTATATTGTAGAAAGAAAGTTTGGCAAATTCGATGCCCAGAGAACTGATGTAATATAACAGGGGACGAGGAAAACAACGCGTACCCTGCCTAGCCAGCTTCATTAAATGGAGGGCGGACAACGTTTATGAGAAATAACAAAAAGACAAAATTTCGGAAAAGATTAAATCGACAGGAAATTTGTGAAGATACATACACGCCGACAGCATGTAGTAACAGACAACATAGAATAATAAGAACAAGAAGACGTAAACGAACATCGCAATTGAGCAATTCACCAATAGTAAAAAATATCTTTTTTAATAAAAACAATGATATGATCGGTAATAACTGCGCCAATAACACAGACACATCCATCTCCTATCATCACAAAATAATATTTCCAACTAAGATGACATAAATTCTTTTAAAATAAATGCAGCTGCTGACATAATGTGATCTGACCCTTAAGCTGACAATGTATGATTGATAATATTGTATACCGAGCCAACATACATTGTGTTAAAGATGTTAAATTATATTTTAGTTCTTCCGATATCCTTGAAAATTTGATTTTTATCATCATCGAATGACTTTAAGAATTTTAAAATGCAAAAACAGTACCGCTCTCTCGAATTTTTTCTGGTAATTAAAGAATGAACAGATATAACCATCAATGACCTGGAAAATTATATCCAGAGATAAGACTTTAGTAACGCTAAAAGAAATAAATGCAATTTATGCTTGTTGAAAAATTGGTTATCTTATGGCACTTAAATAAACCTAGCTTATTAAATGAGAAATGGATTGATGGTTAATGTAGACATAAAAATCAATATCTGCTTAAATACGAGTTTATTTTTTTAACTTTTTAATTACGGTTACTTTTTATGCAATTTACTATTTATTTATTTTGAATATAAATATAAATTTATGTTTTTTGTTTAAATAAGAAGAGTTAATCTCACTTTAGTTTAAAGAAAAATAAATTAAAACATGAATATTCACCACTCAAAAACATAATTCTTTATTTTTCTTTTTTTTACATATACATATCTAAATCCTGCTTAATTTAATTGCCAAGGATAATTTTAAAACTGTAATCCCAGCATTATATATGTGATAATATTGCGATATTCAAGTATAATTAAATTCAAACGGTCACTTCATACTCAGCACCTGAAGATTGCGTTATGCATTAAATGAGTGTTAAGAGATTATATCTATATCTATTATCTATATTTCTCAAGTTGTCTCCCTGTGTGCCTGTCGTGGGTGTTGTTACCTCGCCCAGGCCGCATTTCCCACCCGATTTCGATGAGGTTTTCACCAAAAGTTTGCAAATGACTGTCGTAAGGACATGACGGAGGCCGATTTTTGAGTTCACGTTCCGAAAAAATCGATAATCGAAAAAATCGAATAAATCTGCTTACAGAAAAAAATGATCACATTTAAACCAAATTTGACACCATCTTAGAGTCTACCATTGGAAGTGTTGCCTAGAAGTTTCATGAGCACGGACCCCTAAACAGCGCGGAAAATCGATAAAACCCCGAAACCGATACAACCAGATTTCGCCTGAACCGCATGCCGGTTTTTAGCGAAAACGGACAGGATTTATGATGAGGCCATTGGGGTCAGTGCGTGCAGTCGAGTGGAAGAAAACATTTGATCTCAAATTCTGGAATGTGTGCAGGACCATTGAAATTCTTTTTTTTTTTATCTCTGCTACCAGGTCTGACTTATGCCACAAATCACATATTCGA